>CABFWB010006348.1:0-34273 GCA_902151455.1 Timema bartmani
TAAAAAGTATAAACGATGTGGAATCGCATAACAACAACAACCTCCTCCTCCGCCTCTCCTCTAAACAATGTAGAGAAAAGGGCCCTTGAGACACACCACTCCTAAAGGAATACAGCTTGTACTTACTTATTCTCATGAAATTATCTGATCCTATCCTAAAAGAAAAAGAGAAGGTGAGGAACAACAAGGGTTCAGAAAGAAGAGGTAAGTGATGGATTTTATATTTGTAATTGAACAAGTGATGGAGAAGACACATGTAAATGGAAAAGGCATATGATAGTGAGAATATAAAGAAGGTCTGGAAAGCTAAGAAGATTGGAAGAGAAAATAAATGTGGTGATAACAGTAAGGAGTTTGTGTTATGATAACTTAAGTTGTGTAAAGATTAAGAAAGGGTGGACAGAGTGATTTCAACTTAAAAATGGAGTCAAGCAGGGGAGTGCCCTCTCACCACTTTTCTTTTCAATGCTGATAGAAATGGTCCTAAATAGAGTGGCAAGAAAATAGGGGATGGGTTAGATTAAAACAATTATGTTTGCAGACAATTTAATGGAATGGGGATGAAATTTAGCTTGGCTAAGAGTGAAGTGAGAATGAATACAAGGAAGAGGATAATATCTAAAAAAGATATAAAAATAGATGGTAGTGTATTTAATAGTAGTAAAGAGAGCATAAGAGTGTTTTAAGTGAGTCAGAAGAGATGTAATGATAAGAGGACAGCAGAGGGAGGTGTTCTACAGGGGTGTAAGAGACCTGCTATGGAAGAGAGAAGTACTACTGAAGTATAAGCGAGATCTGCATGGGTGTATTTCGTACCCAGAGCTATGTACACAGCAGAAACCAGGATATTGGATGCAGGAAAGACAAGGAAGTTTGAGGCCATATGAATGAGGTTTTTGAAGAGCATTATAGCTTGTCACCAGGAGAAACAGAATTAGAAATGATGATGTTCGGGCAAGAGTTGGGCTAGTAACAGGAGATGCATGTGATAGTAAATAAAGCAAGGGTGAAACGATATGAGTAATGAGCATGTAATGAGGATGGGAAAGGAAAGAATCTCAAGGAAAGTGATGGAGTTAAAGTTTGGAGGGAAAAGACCGTCCAGAAGAGATGGGAGGAGCAGATAACAGCAAGTGTACGAGTGAGAGGAGGAAAATGGACAAGAGTTAAGATCGGGTGACTGGTGGAAAGACAAAGGAAGATGGAGGCATTTTACTAGACTAACCTTGCCAGAGGCTGAAAACAGTTGATGATGACATGATAGCGTTAAACAATATAGATTGAATCAAGCACAAAACAAATGGTTACAATACCAGCTCAAGTAGAGGGTGCCTACAAAATATTATTATAAAATTCCCTGACTTTTCCAGGTTTTGCAGACAATGCTTAGAAAAATTCCAGACCAAACCTTTTCACAGTTTTTCTTGATGGATGAGAGTTTTTTCATATATTACATTGATCACAAATTTTCAAAATATCCTATGCTATCAAAAATCAACCTTGTTATAAGTTCTTGTTCATTTTATAGTATTTAATTAGGTAATATGTGTACCTGTGTAAATATGTTATAAAAAAAATCAATCACTTTGGTTTAAATGTTTAGGTGCAGAATTAATCAAGTATTTAAATTCCCTAAATTTTACTTATTTTTTATTAAATTTCCAGACATTTTGCTGTTTCCCTGATATCAAAGAATTCCTCAAGTTTTCCAAGTATTCCCTGTCTGTAGTCAACATGAAGTAACTAAAACTAGTGGTATGCCTAACAGTTATATTTTGTCTAAGAGAAGTTATTTTATAAGAGTTCAAAATTTGTAATGACGTGTCTGCCAAACAATTATTAGAAAATTAATGGGATTTTTTTAAAACACTTTAATAATTTTAATGATAACATTTTATAATGGCAAATAACCATTTGGGTGTGATCTTAATCACAGCTGAGAGATTCCATTTCTTATTGAAATATTTATATTACTGTACCCTACTTTACTTTTTAATATACATAACCAGGAATCCCAGTTTACAAATGGAAACACGCTATACAATTTGTAGGGTTTATTCCAAAGTTATGTTATTTCATTAAATTTAGAAAGTAAAACGTTGAAATGTTTTGTAATATTGCACTGTATGTTCAGTTATTGGTACATTGATTTATAACAGTTGGATTGTAAATTTTTTTAAATGCTTATAAAATATTAATGCATTTGGAGTGGGTGAATTTATTTAAAATAATTTATTTACAGTATTATGGAATTATTATATAACCTTTATGTATGTATAAAAGAAGCTTTAAAATCACTTGAACACAACTCTCTATATATTTCTAATGTATTTTCATGAATTAATGTTCCAGACAAAGGGATGTTATTGGCGCTAGCAACAGAACCATTCAAATGTCTCATTATAAACAGCTAGTCTTGGCTTGTCAGAAATACTCTTTTACTTAACTAGTTTTCATGTTTTCCCCAAGATTTCAAAATTTACTTTTATTCTTCAGAATGTCACCGATTTGAGTTTTCCCTACATCAAACTTAGTGGCCAAATCACGACCATCCGACTTTTCTTTCTCGTTCTCTTTAACAACTTCTTCTTCTGTGTCTTTCTAAGTTAAACACTTACATGTTTGAGTTATTTTAAGAATCGATTAAACGTACCACTTTAGTAAAATTACAATTTAAAAGAATCACAAGTATACTCATTAAGAGCACATGAACACAGACTGAACTTTTCAAACAGCCCCTGCAGATGACTCGGAAAGGGTGGAAGGTATGAACTTTAAGTATTGTAGTCATTACTGTGTAAGCTATTTTAGCCTTGCACTAAATGAGGAAGTTAGGCCTGCTCACACTTCCTTCAGGACAATGGCATTCCTGACATTCACATAGTAAAATATATGGACCAGTGTTTTCAATTTTTGTCCGCTGTTTATATATTGTTATGCATAGATATGAATCTCTAGTAGTGTTAGTTTCCGTTATGGAGAAAGTATGTTTTTTGGGAGTTGTTTCACCAAAGGAGCATATGTTATTTTGCTGGGAAAATTTAATTTGTCCGCTATCAAGATGAATCCGCTATTAGAGGTGTCTTTTAGAGTAAATCTCACTATATTTAATTAAATTGGCTGTGTTTCTGTCACAAGTTGAGAGTTTTGTAGTCAATTGACAATATAAAAGTTTGTAGGAATTTCATGTTTAATTTTTATGAGTCTTGGGTTGGGTTTCCCAAAAAAATGAAAGTTTAAAAATGTCAACTCTCACCTTCTTATATGGTTTGCTAGAGTAAATTAGAAAAATTGGTAAAATTTCAACTCGATTAAACAATAATTAGAGGTCCTCTAAGCCCCCTCAATATGAAAACTATTGGACAATTTTGGATTGAAAATAATGGGGCCTTGCCTGTTACTCTACTAGACTAAATTGTAGTGAGCTCTTGTAAAGTCTTTAATATCTATTAAAAAAAAAAATTGCTGGATTGATGGAAATAATTATTATCAACTAAAGATTATATTGTAAATAATACAAAATTACAAAAATGTTACTTAAACCATGAAACTATATTAGTGCAAGTTCCTCGCAATTGTACTTGGTAAAGTCTTTCCTATGTTTCTAAAAAAAAGTGTAATAAGTACTGCTTCTGCACCTCATCCTTCTCAGTCTCATTAAATGTTGTTTTCAGAGCTACACTACGTTCAGCGCAATCATTCACACAGGGAATGATTTTAGCTAAATCTGCAGCTTTCTTGAATGACTGCTTTTCTGGCCGGATTTAAATGGGCGCATCAAGAAAGTGTTCATCTATTCCAAGTGTTTCAAAGAAGCTGCGAGAATACTCTATATCATGGACTGTGAGAGAAAGTAACTTAAGTAAGTGCGAACCTCTTTCTGTTTTGAGATTATGTTGCACAATTTGTGCTTTTTCTTCAGGAGACATATGTTCAGAGAAAAGAACAAGCGTGGCTAGCTCTGGGCTTAGGTACCAAGAGCGACGCAGTAAAGTCTTAAGACCAATTGTTCTCAATTTTTCATCATAATTTTGAAGTCTTTGGATCAACAGAATATTGTTAAGTGGTGTGTCAGCTGCAGATCTGATTGTAAACCAAGATTCAATGTGAACACTGACAACAAACTTGTTGAATCGTTTAGTTCCTTGAAGTTCATGAGCTGTCAGGTGAAGTGTAGTTTCGTTCTTATCTAACAACAGTTGGATTTTCATAGAATAGATTGCCTTTGCCACCCAGCGAGCTATATGAAGAGCAACAGGCTTCCGAATTCAAGTAGCTGCAACATTCAACTCAATCAGTAATCCTGCAAGGTTAAGTAGCTCCTTATAGTCATCTCTTGAATGAGTCTCTTAATTTTTGAGATATGAAGTCTTTCTGAAGCTCTAATGTGGGTACAACTGGAATTTCTTGTTGTTTATATTCATGGTTCAGCTTAGACCAATTGTCTTGGAATCTCTTCTTCTAACATGTGGTGTCGGCAAGCTAGCTAAAACAGATTTTTCCCTATTAGATTTTCCAGAATTGAACAGGCTCCATTCATTCTTCCTGTGTTCGAAGCAGTCGTATCAAAACATATACCGACTACAAGAGAATCACAGTTCCATGCCTTCAAATGATCATGTACTGCCTCAGCTGCTGCTTGAACAGAGCCAGATGCCAACTTCGGAACACCAAAGAGTTTAGTTGTACCTTCAAATAAACAGGAAACTAGAACAGTTAGCCATTCTACTTTTTCAGTGCAAGTCCCATCAGCCAGTAGCTTACAATCCCAGTGGACAACTGATTTAGAGGTTTGATAATTATCTTTAATTTTGTGTGCATCTTCACGGCAACGTTGCATGCGATGTTGCTGGACGGTACTCTTGGAAAGAACTGCACAAGATGTAGAACATCCTGTCTCATTGATTATGAATGCCAAAATCATTGTTTTTCCAGATGTTCATCCAGTACAGCTGAAACTGATGATGACACAACACATTTGTGTTCCAACACATTCATATGTTTTAAATTGTGATGCAATTAATTAAACTTTACATTCTTCTTCAGTGTTGATTTTGATACCGGCAGCGTAGGGCAAAATGTTTAAACTACATGCTGATAATAACATTCTTTACATAGAGCAGACCGCATCTCCTGCCCAACGAGTATTTTGTCCACAGGCCCGATTGAACCGGTTCTTGATGCCTGCTACAACTTTAGAAACTGCTGGTCTTCTTTGTTTTTAATCTGCTTTTGTCTATTGGCGTGACTAATGTCAAACAGTTTATCCATATTCTCATTGAACTTTTGCTGGTTTATCTGATCTGCCAGATTGTTTCTTGTCTTATGCTTCATCAGACGGACATTTTCTTAATGGAAATATTTTCTTTTTTGGATAACGTGATATTTTTTGTCTGATAGGGAGTCATGACTTTATCCAAAAAGGTACAAACTGGTTATACACCTGTTCAGCACTTTCCCGAATTGAGAGTTTTTGAGACCTCTGATAAAAGACGAGATTGCGGTTCACATCACATCCCGAAGGAAGATGAACACCAAATATAGTTTCACAGGGATGGCCAATCAACCAGATATTTCCACTCTTTCGGCTTAATTTTGACGCCATTAGTCCACACAAATTCACGCATAAGTAAATAAATTAATGTTGTGATTTGCCTTTATTTTTGTAATGCTTAGCTTAAAGAGAGTGAGAGAGTGGATCACAGCAGTGTGACCTGTCTTGGGCCTTTTTCAAAAACACACTAAATTTATGAATAGACCAACTAGTTTAAGTTGCAGGTGTTCCAGCTGAGGGTTATGAATTCTTGGAAATCTGCTGCCAATCAAAAGAAAATAGGGGAAAATGAGGGGGATTTAGGGAGGGAAATAACTAGTTAACTGGAATTATCGACAAGTAAGGTTTCATGTCAGATTTCAAGTCCAGCAAATAAAGTGCTGTCGAACAACTATGTTATATATTGTGTAGGCCTATATAACATGTATGATTGTTCTGCAACTAAATACTATATGAATAAGAATAGGACGATAAATTATATTTATTTATTAAATAAATTCCACTCACCGACTTACCAACCGCAAACTAGCATGAAGGGTCGAAAATGGAAAATTATTTTAAAAATTTTAAATGTTCATCAAATGAACTGAAATTTTAAGAGTAATACTACTACATCACAAAAAAACTTTTTAGAGGGTGATACTTAGAATTTTCCATTTTTTTATTTTAATGTCATTTTTGGGACCCCCTAGTCTTGGGGTCAGTTAAATATTCTTAAGGGTTTTGAAGAATGTAGGGATGTGATGGTGGTGGTGAAAGGGTATATGGTAAGACATCATGAAAACATGTGACTACTACCAATTCCAGGTGAACTTTGTGGTGTATTTGTACCTACTATTTGAGGTGAGTTTTCTTATTAATCTAACATTCTTTTGTAAATAGTTCAATCTAGATTTATCATTAAATCCTTTAATAACACTTAGTATGTTATTTATGTATACATTCTTTTTTACAAATGATAATAAAAAAAGTCCTCACAGGGCATTTGTATGTTGCAATGGTGTGGCATGTTGCAGAAGGTAGATCGGGCTTGTATGAAATTTAAGTGAAATATTATCCAACAAACTAGGTCACCCATTTGTATAATAACACAAAGACTCTGATGTACACACCTCAAATGATAATAGACTAGGCGCGTGTACAAAGTGAGGTCCGAAAAGTAAATAAAAAACTAGTTGGCAAAGAAAAGTTTTATAAATGGCTAAAAATAGATGCATACTTCCTTTATTTTTCCACATCGTCCCCATTGACTTCAAGACATTTTTTATATCTTGGCATCAATTATTTATAGCCCTTTCAAAAAAATCTGCTGCCAGTGATTCACACCCCTCTCCGGTTAATCGGCTTCTGCAAAACGCTGAGAGGGCAGCCACTGCTTCATGTTCAAAAACAAGTGATAGTGTAGGGTGGGTGGACCAGCAGTTCCCATCCAAGCTGCTGAATCAGCTGAACAATTTGGGCTGCAGTATGGGCTCGAGCATTGTATTGCAAAAGAAGAATCCCTGATGTCAGCATGCCACGTCTTTTGTTCTGAATTGCGCGTCTGAGTCTTTTAAGTTTTAACAGTGTCCTGAGCATTAATGGTTCTTCCTTGTTTAAGAAAATCAACAAGAAAGACACCCTTTTGGTACCAAAAAACAAAAGCAATGATTTTTGACGGAGCATTCTTGTTTGAATTTTTTTTGCCTTTGGGGATGGTGAATGCCGCCAATGCATCGATTGCTTTTTTGTTTCAACATTAGTAAACAAAATCAAAGTATCGTGACCGATTATGATTTGAGAAAAAAGTTCATCTCCTTCCTTCTTAAAATGCTGAAAAAAAATTTAAGCTGACTTCACACGTTTTTGTTTGTGTGCTTGAGTCAGTATTTCGGGGACCCATCTGGTGCAGTTTATTGTAGCCTAGCTTTTCTGGCACAATTTCGTGAACGAGTGACCATGGAACTTCTGGAAATTCAAAAGAAAGTTCCGTAAGTGTGAAACAACCGTTCTCACGAATTTTCATATCCACACGTTCCACTAAATTGTCAGTCATCACACTTGGTCAGCCAATGCGCTCATCATGAACAGTGGTGCGACCTTTTTTAAACAGACGGACCCATTGACTCACCTTACTTTCACTCATAGCATCAGGCCCGTAAACCTTACATATCCCACGATAAATTTCTGCAGCGTTAAGGTTTTCCACTAACAAGAATCATATGACAATAAGAACCTTACAACTGGCAGGATTATTTATGACAGCATTAATTTTAAATCACTCTCACAGAACATCAGATGAGAATAAAACTGAAAGAAAGGGATCAATAGAAAGCTGATGAGTCAATCTATGTTACTGCACACGCATGACCCAGCCTACAAGTCTATTTTGGCAGTCATATCTCAACGAACCTCACTTTGTGAACGTGCCTTATATCGTCATTGATACCTGGCCCGTTAAGTGTTCTATTAAGTGATAGACCCGCCTCAGTGGCGTAGTTGGCTAATGCGCCAGTCGTGTTAGGCCAGACCACCGAGGACGGGAAGATCGAGGTTTGAATCTCGGTCGAGTGAACTGAGGGTGGTTTTTCCTAAATGGTTTTCCACTCCCCCTCCACGGGTTCACTTCCTCTAAAATCAAACCTTCCCAATTCCTAATCCATTAGCGTAGTTAGTACTTAAGCGTATAACCCGAACGGGTAGTAAGATGCGGTGCTAAATAATAATAATAATAATAATAATAATAATAATAATAATAATAATAATAATAATAATAATAATAATAATAATAATAATAATATTAAGTGATGGAAACAATTCACAGACACAGTTCAAAATATATCTGCAATTTCCCAGTTACACACTTGTGTCAGGTTATCTAAAATAATAAAAGGAAGTGTTTGTCTGTGTGTTTGTGTGTGTGCGATGCCCAACCAAATCTATGACACGCAGAGATCTGAAAATTTTAGCATAGGTTGTAACGTTACAAGGGTGTAATGTTACATCTAAGCCCCACCCCTACCCGATGCTGCTGAACTGTCATATGTAGTCATACTACCCTCTCCAAGAAAATATCATCCGATGAATACTACCCGCTCCTGGAAACGTGAGTAAATAGTCAATTCACCTACAATAGTAAGCTTCTCTATTGTAGTTCCTAATATAACCAAGCCATATAAAAACCATATCTTTCTATACAATCCCCTTTCAACTTCTACAAGTAATTCTGTTAGCGTACGTACCCTATGCTATGCTGGCCTGTACAACTAAGAAACCTAGCTGGCTGCAAAACGTCCTAAATCGGCGAGTGGGGCAACTTTGCTGAGTGCACCCGCACTAGATGTGAATACCGGGCCGACACGATAGTAACTGACGAGCGCATTTCTACGAATCATGAGCGAGGTGGAGATAGACGTAGCTGACCTCTTCCGGATAATCTCTACAACAGTCTTCCGACCCCTGATGTCTCTGACCAATCAATCAGAGAAGATTCAAAATACAATGCAAGAAACCATTGGCTGGAGCGGCGCGACCAACCAGAGACCTGCAAGCTGGACGACCCAAGAAGATGACGTGATCACCACCCCCTTCACGTCACCGACCAAGTAGTGAACTTTCTCCCCTTTTGTGCCTATGCAGTTAGATCACTATATAACATGTAGCTTTGTAAAACAACATTGACTTTTGAACCCGTCACCATTAGGAACGGACCTCTGTATAATACATCAACCAAGGACTTTTGAATCTGCCAGCGTCGAGATGGATCTACGCTATAATATTGTGAAACTTCAAAACTCGTCACCATGTTGGACGGACGGTGCTAATTGTTCTATATCGTCTGGAGACGATATCCTGGAACAATGGACTCTGTGAAAGGGAAATTATCACACTCTGTAAATATTCGTCGTTAGGATTTGGAACTTTAACAGTTGAACTTAATAATATTATTTTGGATATTAACGGGGTTATGTGATGATAGTGTTGTTGTTGTGTAGTCGTGTTAGATTCTTAAAGGAATTGACGAATCAACTATATTGCTTATTTGGTTTTCCGTTGTATTCAAATAATTGTCTAAAGTAAATTGGACTGTTCATTGTTTATTCTCAAACGTTCATCAATCTCAAATCAATAGTTTATCTTAGTTTGTGTTCGATTGATGACGGTTCAAACAGTCCCGCGTGAGATATCATTAGGTTTGTTATGGGTAACTCACGTGTTATGTAACGTCACTTGTAAAGTTTATTGTATATTTGTTTATGCTAACAGAAAATACATCAGTACTATAATGTTAGATTCATTAATTACATTAACAATAAAACTGTGGAGCTTACTATTTAATATAACTAGAGAAAGTTATGTTTATTCAGTCCATATTGTTAGGACACTTTCGTAACCATTTAGATTGGCTCATAAAGCCTTTTACAACTGATATTATTATTATTTATTTTGTTTATTCTGAAAGAGTTGAAACAGGCTCAAAATGGTAAAGATAATTATTATGTTTTCCAGCGATCAATGTTTTCCAATTCGCTACTAGGATGGTCAAGGCCACCTTATTTATTGTCTGCTGTTTTGATAAGATTAAATTGCTATTTACTTTTAATTCTTACTGCGCTAGCTTTCTTATTTATCATTCAAGTCCATTAGATTATATCCTCTTTTCCTTGTAGTATTTTTTATAGTGGCCTATTACTACGAGGTAGATAGAGAGGGTGTAACAAGGTGGACGAAAGGGGGTCCGAATGCACCTTGAAGCCAGATTTTTAAATTTTTAATTAGCTTTTTAATAAGGCTATTTTTAACAAATATTTGAAGAAAATATTGCTAATCTGGTTTAGAAATATGTTTCAGAGATAACTATAATAAAAATATGCCGTATCCTCCTTGGAAAAAAAGTGTACGAAATCGACAGTAATTCTAAACCATTTGTGTGTGTGTGAGGGGGGAGGGCTTATATAATTCTTATACCATAGTGGGTCACGGGCCATGCCGTGCGGGATTGCTAGTTGTTTTAATATAACAGCACTCACCCATTATTTTTTACACTCCAGATCGAAGATTGCATTTTAATGTGTTGAAAGATCTCTCAAATGTTAATTCAGCACCTCCCTACCAGGTCACTAGAGGTTCTCACACCCACTTTCTATTTCCTGCCCAAAATTAACAAAAAAGAAAGATCTCCAACGGACCATTGTTGCTTGCTTTGGGGCCCCCGCTGAAGGTATTTCAGCGCTGGTCGACTCTCATCTTCAACCCTTGGTCCAACAACTTCCGCCACACATAAAGAACACAAACCACTTTCTCAACCCCTTACAAGACATTAAAAACAAAATTCCCACTAATGCATACTTGGTTACCATAGAGGTCAATTCGCATTACACTAACATACACCACAACCAAGGACCATCTGCCATGGAGCATTTTCTAGACAAAAGACTACCCAATTCCAAGCCATCCACTACCGTCTTTCTAGTAGAAACCGCTCTCCTCATACTTGAAAAAAAAATTTCTACTCCCTGAATAGAGACTACCTTCAAATCCGAGGGACAGCGATGGGTACATTTATGACCCCCTCCTACGCTAACCTCTTCATGGGCGAACTAAAGAGAAACTTTTTGCAATCCGAACCCCTGCAACCGCTCTGCTGAATGAGATTTATTGATGACATCTTCATGATTTGGACAGATACTGAAAATAATTTATTACAGTTATTTAACAGGTTAAATAACAATAATACCCTCAGATTCACCTGGAACATTTCACAACACCATGGCATATTTTTGGATCTGTAAATGAACCTTCATGAAGCAAACATTAACACCACAGTCCAAAATCCACCAACCATCAACTTTACTTCTATATCTAAAGCAACCATCCTCTTCATGTAAAACACTCTCTAGCCTATAGCCTAGCTACCAGAGCCAAACGTCTATGTACAGAGAAGGAAGAACTTAACAAGCAATGTCAACAATTCTTCAAGGCTTTCACAGCCCGAGGATACCCCAAACACATAGTCAACAGTCAAATAAACAGAGCCCTATTCAATTAAGAGCTTATCAAGAACCAACCTTCCAATGACATATTGCTCACCACCCAGTATTATGAAGGACTAGACAAACTCAGAACTATACTAAGCACAGGCTACAATATCCTAACCTCATCCCCTTTCACATAAAGTCTTCTCAACAGTGCTTCAAGAATCACATTCAAAAGCATGCCCCCCCTTTACCCCCAGTCTCCGCAACATTCTGGTTCACCCTGAATTACCTGACCCAGCCATAAACAGCAACAAACAACACCAGGCCAAAGGTTTCTACCGTTGCAATAAACCAAGATGCAGTACCTGCAAAATTCACCACCCTTCCACCTCATTCAACAGCAGACTAACACAAATGGAATACCCCATGAAAGGCTACTTGACTGCTTCACAGAAAATCTTATATAGCAGCTACAATGCAACTACTGCATTGCTGAATACATTGGCCCCACCATAGGAACACTCAGACAACGAATGAATGGTCACTGTTTTGACACTAACAACATAATTCAGATTTTGAATCATGCTATAGTATTAGAGTTGTTCGAGCCCTCTGCAAAAGTCTCAACGCCTCCCAGCTTGGTGGGTGGTAACTTGCTCACCAATATATTACCAAATCCAGGCACGCCCCTGGTATCCACCTTAGATGACCTTCTCTCCTTTCCTTCCAAGAAGGCCTACTCATACAAGTCAGTAATTTCTATATAAACAATAATAAAAGATGATATAATTTAATTTAATAATTGTAAAATTAAATACAATATAAATACAGCATTCTATCCATCTACCAAGAATAAAGACAAGTTTGAACAGGCAACTGCATGATCCAAACTTAAGCCTTTTTTTGAATCAAGATGTACCCAAAAATTACATAATTATGTGGGTTTTTTTTGTTTTAATTGTGAACTTTGAGGCCTACAATTTTCTGGTAAGTGTTTAGGCCTTTGCCTTCCATCCTCCTTTAAATGTTTAGTTTAATATAGCCATTTGGCACCATTTTTTCATTATCTCCTATTAATTCAAGAAGGCACAGTGTAAAAAACTTGACCAATTGTATAATCTTTTAACAAGACACAAAAGTGTTTAAAGCTAGTTTTAATGTTTGCATTCAAAAGATTTACAAGCAACATTACCAGTAATATTTTTCAAACAGTGCATGTAGTTTTTCTGTTTATATTAAAAAAAGATGACTATTATTGTGAATAATAACTTCAATTTTACCAAGGTTTATTCGCATTAATTAATAACTAGAAATATTTTGAATCCAAACATTAAGATTAGATTCAAATTTGTGTCTTGTTAAAAAATTATACATATAAAAATAAAATATTCTATTAAAAATTATAAGGAAATAGTTTAAATATTACCGATTCTATAATACAAAAAGTACAATGGTTGAAACAGCCAGAAATTATTACATTTTTTTGTTGGCAAACACCTAGACCATAGGTATGATCATGATCATGTCAACATGATAAGTTTCTCACACCCCAACACAGTCCTATGAAATCTCACACAAACAGTATAATAATATACTCACAGCAATCCATTTATTCCTAACAACTTGGTCAATAGTAAGACGTTGGGTGGGATCAATACACAGCATGCCTCGAATTAAATCTTTTGCATCCTGAGAAACGTTTTGCCATTCTGGATTAGGGAAATCATATTGTCCAGTGCGGATTCGTCTTTTCATTCCTGGAGAAATGGCCAGTCCATGATTACTATAAAATGGTGGAAAACCACACAATCTGAGGAGGAAAAAAATCAGATTAGTTAGGTCATCAAGTTATTTATTTGCTACCAAATCACAACATTTAAATAATATAGCCAAAATCCAATATCGAGTATAACCAAGAATATCATTCTCTTTCTGTCACTTAAGCTTCATTTTTAATTTTGTGAATTCATTAAGTAAATATATTGCCACAAAAAGTTAACACTTACCTTAAATGGTAATTCTCTCAATCAAAAATTGTATTTATGGTCTAAAACTTAAACAATTGGCAGTAAATGTGTCTTTGAGGAAAAACTCTTGCTTTTTGAGGTATGTTTGTTATATTAATGGAAAAAAGTAAAGGAAAGATGGATGTAAATACATAAAAGGGAACAAACACAATACGCCTTTGGCAATGAAAAGAAGAAGACATTTCAGAATTTACAATGTCTTACAAAGAATGTACAATACACTTTCACTTTTCTTTTCCTTATACTGGTGCCATGTTAATCAAATTAGGTGTGCCAAGTGAAGAGTTGAGCTAACAATACCTATATTGTCCTAAAAGTATCAAGCACCAAATGGCTTTACTGCAGATGATTTTAATGTATATATTTTCTTATTTGTACAATTTTGGATTACATTTTTTATTGTGTGCTTAAAATTGCATGGCACATATGTGAAGGACTAGCAAAGTTCCAGTTATATAAGTTCAAGGGTTTGAGAATGTATCAAGTCCACAAGAATATTTACCAGAGCACTAATCAGATAATAAATGACTAAAGGTTGAAGGGAATGAAATGGTCTGGTGAAGGTGTGAGGGTAAATATGTAAGGTATGAAACCATTTGAATCTGTAGTGGATGCCTTTATGCTGGCAAGAGCTAGGCAACAGGCATGAGTTTGGTGACTCGCAAGAACCGATAAAGTATCATGAAGTGACACAATCATTTTGTAGAAAGTACCTGGATCGTGATCAAAAAAATTAAGATGAATTGAATATCTCAACGAGCAGAAATGTGGAGGGGGTGAGTATAAATGTCAGAAGATTTAAGTATTCTAGTGTTAAGATACTAAAGTAATCATGTCTTGTGAATGATCAATATAAAATCTTTTAGCTTATAAATTCTAAATAACTAAAATATGTAAACAGTGATTCAGTTTACCATGGACCAAGTAAATATAAAAACTTAAGTACTAAGTATTTAATTTTGAGTAAAGTATAAGGTTTAAGTAAGAAAAATTACCTAATTTTAAGCGAATAAGAGTCTAAATTTACTAGGTAGCATTCTATGGGAATACTTAAGGAGTTACTATGAAGTATTTAATTATAAAGAAATATTCACTTCATATAGCCACACTTTATGATGCTTCTCTTGTGCATCTTACTCTAGGTCACAGAAAAGGTATACGCCAGACTCACAGCCCCCAGGTTAAAATGGCTGTGCTTCGTGTGAGAGCTTTAGTTCAACATGGGTATCGCTAGATGGTTTCACAAGAGAGAAGACACAAATATCCATCTCTAGTCAATCGACCTGCTCCCACAAAGCTAGGTTCAGGTGGTGACCCAACCCCCTTCTCCACATAATCCTAACTAAAAAAAAAGAGCTTACATAGACTGCCCATTTTGATTACAATGGTCCATTTATGACGAAGATGTTTAAAGTGAGTTTTAACAGCTGAACATTTGGAAGTAATTTTATCATCGAGCATTGACACTAGCAAACTCCAGTGTTGATGGACTCAACCTGGCTCAAGGACCACAGCGAAACTTCTTTAAGGCTTAAGATTTGGTATATTCTTGTCTTTGCCGTAGGTCATCCAAGGAAAAATCTTCAAGGGATTCATGCAGAAAGTATTTATCATTTAATTGTTTGGCAATAATGTGAAGTATTGCACAGAAGACTACTTTTTAGGAATCGTTCGCTTGATATTACAACAATGGTGTTAAATAAAGAAAAATACATTTTGAGTTGTTCAAATACTATTTCTATTAGGACCTTTGCCTTTGAATTTAGCGAGTTAAAATGATGCTCCTGTCTGAATGTATGATGTTTAAATCGAGTCAGAATTCATGGAGAGACCCGATTATAACTATAACCAAAAGGACAAAAAAAGCAATTTAACTATTGTTATTGTTGTTCCTATTGTTGCTGTTATTGTTATTGTAGCATTTGGCTACAATTGAAGAAAATACATGTCGGAGGGAGATAAACAACTTACCCCATTCACCATCCAGCGAGACAACGAAAGCACAACTGAGCATAACCACGCTGCGTGGAAGACTGACCTAGCCCACCTAAGTTCGAACAGCGGCCACTAGAGGCCGTGTGGTATTGAATCTTTCCTACGAACTTAAAACAGAAAGTGATGCCTAGTCTACTATAGAGGAGAACATTCTATTACCATGGAGTGTGTAATCGAAGCTATGTTTGTCACGCGTATCCCCCCTTTGTGATCCTAATATATTCCCCCACCTTATTCCTTCTCTTTCCTGTTTCTCTGGGTTTTCAAGCATATATAATGCCGGTATGGCAGAAATGTTCGGCACTCTTGGATTGGACTCTAGATTGGGAAGTACGTATCTATGGCTACAAATATTTAAAATGTAAGAACAAATTTATTTTCGGCTTGAATGATTTTTTTTGTAACTTTTCTAAATTCACTTTTCAGCTTTTTTTTACAGTTAATTTGGTTTTTTTTTATATCTATAATCTTTGAAATCATAGACCAATATTAAATATGAGGATATCAGGAAATTATTTAAAGACTATGGTATTGAGTCTTATGTTTATTTTGTCGAGATCGATATATATCTAAATTTTGAATATTACTGTTGGACTTGATAGATAAACAATAGAAATCTTGGTAATAAGGTCTAATATTGTGGTTTGTTAATAAATATTGCATTAATGAATTTTCGTTCTTCCTTATGTAATAATGGGAAAAGTTATCTTGTTGTTTGGAATTACTCTCGCGAGTTATATAGTCTTTTATTTATATTACGTATTCTTATTGAAGATGTTTTCGTATAAAATGGGAGTATTAATTGAAGTCTTATGATGACTGACGATAGAAGTCTTGATGACTTATTTTTGAATCCTGTCTGGATTCAATTATGGTTTATTTACATATATGCGTATTGTACAGATATTTATCAATTTATAAATTATTTTTAGAAGGGGCTATTTAACTTAACTTAATGAGCAAGTTCTTTGTGGAAAGAGATGGTTTAAGTATATAATGTTGTTTGTTTTCTCTTGCAAATTTTCTAATGTAATTCTAGATTTAAACGTAGCCTTTCATATACATAATAAATATTATATTTTTACAAATTCTACAACTGTTGTAATAATTATTTTGCTAAACCATCATATGGTTCTATCTGTTAAAATTCATATACACATATCTTTAATAATATTTTCAATGGATAAATATCAAAAAAGGCATTTACTGGTTCTTTCCCTAACGTTATGAATGGTGAGCATAACCTTAGGATATTTGTTTGTTGATTTATGTGTTTATTCATCCTTTTTTTCTTTGAACTTATATCTTTTTGAGGACGACCTTCTAGCAATCATTCCCGCAACCATTTGAGTTGCGTGCTCTGAGTTTCAGGTGTCTGTACTCAGACATTCAAAACTATTACTCAAGCTAATCACTCTGATTGTGCTGATGATTAATTTTGGTAACTATGTGAGCCTTCTATTTCAATTAGTTAGGTTGTCTTCTTAGTCGTCATTATAATTATCATTATCATTATCATTATCATTATCATTAGTCAGTTGGCGCTTGCCGTGAGTGGACGTGTTTTTACGGAGCTCCGCAAGTGACCTCATTCCGTGTGCTGAGTGTTGTGTTTTGTGTGAGTTTGCCTATCCTTAGGCCTGGTGGGTTCAATATGCCGGGCAGTGAGGACAATTGTGCGAAATGCTCCCGTGCATTCTTTGGCCGACAAAGGTTCATTTGGTGCTCTGGCCCTTGCAAAGCAAGGTTTCATCTGGACTGCCTCAAAATTAATGATGCAGAATATGAGATATTTATGAAAAGTGGGGTATCTACTTTTAAGTGTGACCCATGTATTAAAAAGGCTAAGGCTTCATTTGGGGACGCCACCCTTACAAAATCTATATCTGCTCCCGCTCTCCCAGAGTGGCCGATGAAGCCGCCTCAAGTTAAGAAGACTTTTGAGGAGTTAGTTAAAGCTCCGTCAGCTGATCGGGAAGCAGTTACTATTCAGCTGTTAAATTCCCTGATTAACATGGTCTACGATCTCTCGACTCAGGTAAAAGATCTGAGCAGCGATAACGCTGTGCTTAAATCTCAAATTTCGGAGCTTTTAGCTTTCAGGACCCCGGTTTGCTTGGTTTCAGTTGGAACTCAATGCTCATTATCTTCACAATCTTCTATTCCAAGTGAATCTTCTCCTTCTACATCTCTCCTATCTAAATCTCCGAAATCACCCAAATTAACGTTTAGCCAAGCTTTAACTTCTAATAATAAAAGCTCTGGTGTTGACTCTAAGTCTGTTGTGAAATCACCAGCTGGGTCACAGTCTGCGTCAGCAAGCGCTGATGACGGTTTTACGGTAGTGTCGAGTCGTAAAAACAAGTCATCGAATTCCAACGTGCGTGAGGATCCGCCGGTTCAGCGCTCGCGTGCCAGAAAGTTGCTGACTGGTAATAAGATAGCCACTGACCTACAAACAGTGAACAAAGTTTTTAAAAAAAAATCGCTATTCGTTACTCGCTTTTCTCCTGAAGTATCTTCCCTGGCCATTCAATCTTATCTGAATAAAGAACTCAATCTTGACTACCTTGTCTGCTCAAAATTGAAAACTAAATTTAATTCATATTCCTCCTTCCATATTTCTGTCAAAGAAGATGATTTTCCCATGATAAACATTAGTGATATTTGGCCGTCTGGCTGTCTCATTGCACCTTACTATGGGAAGTTGCTGCCAGAGCAGATAGTCTGTGAGGAGTCTCCCTGTGTGTCTGCCCCTGTAAACGCAGCTGTTGCATCTGACCTTGGCTCACAAGAGGATTCAACTAGAACCCCACTCGTGACTATCAATGGAGGTCTGGAGGCTACCTCCCAACCCATCTCCCAGTGATTAACAGTGATATTTTACTATATTATCAAAATGTTCGAGGTCTGCGAACCAAAGCAAGGGAATTATTTTCTAATGTTTGTTTGAATGAATTCTCTATTATTTGTTTAGTTGAAACTTGGCTCTCTAGTGAGTTTGTTAATGAAAATTACTTTCCCCCTAATTATAATGTCTATAGAGCCGACAGGTTATATGACGAAGCTACTATCTCAAGGGGTGGTGGTGCTCTCATCTCTGTCATTGATACTATTTCTGGTGTGGTCAGGAGAACTGACCTAGAGAATAATATGGAATGTGTCTGGATTGAGATCCCAACATTTGATCGCCAAAAACTGTTAATTGGGAACATATATCTTGCTCCCCAAATAACAGTCGAAGCATTTAACAATTACTTTATATTTCTTGAAGGTGTGTTGGCTAGCTACCCCTATAGAATAATACTACTCGGAGATTTTAACTGCCCCAAAATTGATTGGAATTATCATCATTCTCAGAACATTTCGCATTTCTACATTAAATTAAAAGCTACTCAACTTCTCGCTTTGACTAATATATTGGGATTAGAACAACTCAATGAAGCTGATAACGACACTAACCTCCTTGACCTCGTTTTTGCTAATTTTCACCACCCCTCTATTACTCAAAGCTCTCAACCACTAGTCAATATTGATTTAGCTCATCCACCCTTATTGATTTCACTAGATGTACCTATTGCGACTAAAATTAATGACACCTCTAAAACATATATTGACTATGCACACGGTGACTACCTTAATCTCTACAATGACCTGGCTACTGCAGATTGGACTTGTGTTTATTCTACTACGGATGTTAATTTGGCTGTAGATAATTTTACCAAGTTAGTCCAAAGGAAAATCAAAATGAATATTCCTCAAATTAATATTCTTAATTCATCCAAATATCCTAATTGGTTTTCTTCTACACTCAAATACTATATTAGGAAAAAAAACCATTTTTTCAAAAAGTTTAAAATAACAAATAATAGTGTATTCTATTCACATTTTTCACACTTTCGTAAATTAGTTAAAACTACTTTGATTATAGACAGAGCCAATTGGATGAACTCAATTGAAAATAGTATTAAATGCAAACCTAAAGATTTTTGGAAATTTGTTAAAAATAATCGTACGAATAAAGTTTTCCCATCCAACCTTGAAATTGATGGCAAATCTATAGCGGATCCTTTATTAATTGCTAATGAGTTTGGGACCTACTTTCATTCCGTTTATAATTCAGCTATTCCTGTTTTACCCTGCCCCGTTATTGAAACTAGCGCGCCCTTGTATCCATGCCACATTACACCCTTGGATGTTGCTAATGCTATTAAAAAATTGAGTTCTTCTAGATGTGCCGGGACAGATGGAATTCCAAGTTTTATTGTTAAAGGCTGTGCCAGCATTTTCAGCCCTTTGTTAGCCTATATCTTTAACATTAGCCTGTCAAATGAAACTTTTCCTCGTACATGGAAACAATCTGTTGTCATACCTATCTATAAAAAGGGGGTAAAAACAAATGTTTGTAATTATAGACCAATTTCTCTCTTAAACACTTTCTCCAAAGTATTCGAGAAAATCATACATGAGCATACTTTTCACCACCTTAAAAATAAATTTTCAGATAATCAACATGGCTTTATAAAAAATAAATCTACTGTAACTAATTTAGTAGAATTTCTTGGGCATGTTGCCCCTCAAGTCTCTGCCCAAGGTCAGGTTGATGCTATTTATTTTGACCAAAGTAAGGCATTTGACTTATGTCAGCATAATATTATTCTCGCTAAACTTGGTAATTTTGGACTTTCTCACTCATATGTAAATTGGTTCAGCAGTTATTTGCATGAAAGATCATTCATTATTAAAATTGATTCACACAGCTCAAATACATTTTTAGCACCCTGTGGCATACCACAGGGGTCTAATTTAGGTCCTCTTCTCTTTAATGTGTTTATTGATGACATTGGTAAATATTTGAACTCTTCTAGTTATTTACTCTTTGCTGATGATGTAAAATTATTTAAAACTATCAATTCAATTGCAGATTGTATAGATTTACAAAATGATGTAAATGGTATTCTACAATGGTCTTTGGAAAATGGAATGTCTATCAATAAATCTAAGACCAAATCTATATCTTTCACTAGGAAAACTAATCCTTTCTTTTTTACTTATAAATTGGGCAGTGATAACATAGTTCGCACCCTTTGTATTAATGATCTTGGTGTCCTCCTGGATAACAAACTTTATTTCCACTATCATGTTGACCATGTCATTTCCCAGTCATTGAAACTACTTGGGCTTATTAAATTTATTACTTCATCATTTAAGAAAGTTGACTGTTTTTTATGTCTGTATTATGCCCTGGTTAGATCTAAGTTAGAATATGCTACTGTTGCTTGGAATTCCATTACCTTAACTGACTCTCTTAGGTTAGAAAACGTTCAAAGAAAATTTGTTGCTGCATGCTATGATAAATACTTTAGTAACCGGATTTATTATGATTATGATAGAATTCGAAACCTATTAGGGCTCCAAACTCTCTTCTCGCGTAGACTTTATTGTGATGCCCTTTTTGTTTTTAATATTTTCAATAACATAATTTCTTGTAAATTTGCCCTTGATCATGTAGGCGTTCTTATCCCTTCTCGGGCTTCTCGTAATCAAAAATTATTTTTTCTTAATAGCTCTTACAAGGTAAGCCCTATAGGTCGTTGTATCCATAGTGCCAATTCTAGATTTGTCGAATTCGACTTTTATCATAAAAGGAAAGCTAAACTCAGAGAGTTATTTAAGGATATCCCGTATCAATAATTTATCTTGTAGAGGTTCTGCCTATATTATTTAATACTATTTAAGTTTACATTGTTTAAGTTTACAATATTCTGATCTATTTTTTGCATAATGTTACTGCTTTTAACCACTATTTGGTTATTTATTTTTAATGTTACTTTTTATTCTTATCATTATTAACTACTTTTTTGTCTCGTGGTTGTTTATCGGTATATGGCATTATTTGGCCATTTTTTGTCTATCATGTTTTCTTATGTAAATGTATGTATTGTAGGGTATGTACTTGTGTGCTTTTCAGTGCTGGCCTGTTATAGGTCTTACGACTGTTGGTCGGCACTATAATAAAGGAAATTGAAATTGAAATTGAAATTGAAAAATTGAAATTATTATTATTAGGTTTTACAAGTACTGGTATTTAGATGCTTGATGCTGTATGACAGTGCTTCTTTGTTTGAAGCTATTTATTTTTGGCATTGTGTCTTACTAACTGTTCAGGTTATATGCATATGTACTAATGATGCTATTGTGTTAGGGGCAAGGCAGGTTGAATTTAAAGGAAGAGAACCCATATTTGTGTGAAGGAAGAGTGGAAAGCCATTTAGGAAGAACCACCCTCAGTACACCTGATGGGATTCAAACCCCTATCTCCCTATCACCGGCAGTCTAGTCTATTGCGAAAGTGATGATTTAGATCATATGGCCAATGAAGCAGGTTTTGAAGATTCCTTGGGCAGAACATATCAAATGGGCTACACACATGCAGCTTCCAGCATCCTTTTTCTAACTACTTTAAGACAAGCATAGACGCACCATCCAGCCTCTAGCTGTTGATTCATCATTGTGAAAAGGCAAACTTGCATTTCACATGGTGTCTACTCAACTTGACCAATGAAATTCCCGACTTTCCCCCTGATCATTTCCTAAAATTCCCAACTCAAAAGTTTGTCCCACCCTTCTATCCCCCCTCTCCCCTATGGTTTTTGTTAATATTTTTTATGAATAATATTAAGTTTTAAAATTTAAATAAATAGTTATTTTATTTGTATTAACATAGTCTACTAGGAATTAGAAAAATTATAAAATATACTACATAGCTACAAACAAAAAAAGACAATTTGAACCACATTGTAATTTACTAATTTAATAATTATTATATTTCATATTTTGAGTAAAACAACATTTTCCTGGATATTTTTTTTAATTTACCAAATTCCTGACTTATTCCCATTTTTTCCCGGCCACTTCAAATTCTTGGATAACTCCAGTTTTCCCTAATGGTAAACACCCTGATTTCACCAATGATAATTTCTTGGCCATGCCACTAATAAAACCCGGGAACACCAGCTTAGCAGGTTGCCATGCTCCTAACTGAGCTAAGGTGTTGAACATCATTAAACTGTGATAAATGTTTTATTAAGGGTGCTACATGGTAGAGCACGCAGACTTGTTGCAGTCATTTAGAAATCCGGCACTATCTAATGAGATGTTTGATATTTTTTAATATAGTTTTCAACCAAATATAGGGAAAAATTACCAGTAAGTTTTTGACCAGTTCAAAAGTTTAAATTTTGAGTTAAATATCAAAAAAACATTCTTCAACACTCTACATGAATATTTGCATTTATGAGATTTAAGGAAAAGGTTTGAAACCTAGATCATGCCTTTCTCTATCAAATAAGTAATGTTTTGATAGGGTCACAACAGAAACTATTAAAATGATGTGGGATTATTTTATAGGAGTTTTTGAAATTCATCAAACTTTAAAAAAAAACAATTTAAGCTTAAAATTTAAATGTTTAAATGGTCAGAACTTTTGGCTACATTTTGGTGAAAGTAATATTAAATAACATCAAACCACTTAACAAATAATCTGAAATTTCTTAATGTCTACAAAGCTTCCCAGTGCTTTGACATGTAGTAGCACTCTTAAATGTGCTTAAACTAAAAATTCTAATGGGTGCACTGAGAGCAGAAAGTGGCTATACAAAAAACAACACTTTCTTTTTCAACCTTACTCAACAGTTAGTTGGATTTACTGTGATTAACACTTCTTTGTTCATGGTATTGTTTCACACCACAATAAGCATGAAAGTGGCCATTTATCAATAGTACAGACATCCTAAGTACTCTGTTCAGCTAACTTATGAACGAGTGAGTAACTAATTATAGCAATAAGTATTAATTAGCGCTTATTCACTCTATTTTATATAAATACATGGGAAAATTAAGTGTTTACTAAATAAGAAAGTAATTACTAGAAAAAGAAGTAGAGACTTAATGTGAAGTATTGAATTAAAATTTTATTGGGCTAAGTGAATGCATGGTGGTAAAAACTAAGAAGCATTTACTTTTGAGTACCATATAAGATGTTAAGTAAAAGCGATTACTTTCACACCACAAGTGTGCATGAAAGCGGCCATTTCATAACCTACATATGGACAAGGTTCGCTATTCATCTACATTAAAAATTATAAAGTATTTAATTAGAGAAGTAAGTATTAACTAGTGTTTAGTCAGATAGACACTTGAGGTTAATTATTTACTAAAAATGTTATCCTTTCAAACCTTAAGTATTTCCTTATCATTGATCAAACAAAAGCATTTACTACTAGTTATTTAGCTCACTCTCTCAAAACAAGTATTTATTCATCAATGTTTAAGTAAAAGCATCTAATATTTTTTATTAGGGGTGGACGGTATCCCTCAGGAAAAGGTCGGGAATTTATCAATTCCTGTAGGTTAGGATGGATTTACCCTTTCCTAAAAAGTTTCAGGCAGGAAACAAAACATAGTGTTTTAGGGAACACAAAAGAGGATGCATGCTTTATTCTAGCAGTTACTGCTGACTCATCACTGCTAATCTATTTGTAAACAGTCTTCTTCTTTGTTATTTAGCAAACTTGGTGGCTGGAATGGGAAGGGGGTTATTTTACCACTTGTAGAGAGACAAACAAGAGGGGAGGCGCGTTGCTTAGCGTGCTCTGTCTATAAATAGTTATTTGTTAGGTTCAGCGTTGCTTAGCGTGCTCTGTCTATAAATAGTTATTTGTTAGGTTCAGCAAGTGAAAAAGCTTGAAAAATTTAGAGGTCAGAGATATATTCTACTATCTTTTGGTGTGTGGAAATGAGAGGAAGGGGGGAAGTAAGTATCTTGCCAAGATCAACCAGCATGTCTGGGATTAGACCGTCGTGAGACAGGTTAGTTTTACCCTAATGATGACTTGTCGCCGCGAACGTAGGGTATAAGGTGTGTTAAACAAGCACCTTTAAGGGGTTTTAATAAACCTACGTAACTTTTAAGAGGGTTCAAACCTAGATAATATTTTGCAGTTTCATACTTAGACCACATTGAAGAGGTGCCAAATATTATGTTTTGTAGTATTTTTTGCACCCTGCAGATAATCAAATATATTTTTAAACAAAATTAACAAATAAAAATAATTTCCTTAAATATATTAAAATAAAATCAATTATTTGATTTGTATTATCTGATATTAATTAAAAATGTTGTTTGATATGATAAAAAATGTTGTTTGATATGATAAAAAATGTTGTTTGATATGATAAAAAATGTTGTTTGATATGATAAAAAATTATATTAATTAAAAATGTTATTTGATTTGATAAAAAATTATATTAATTAAAATGTTATTTGATTTGATAAAAAAATGCTAGTCACACACCTCTATTTATTTTATTATGTTATTTTTTGTAAGTTTTATTCCCTTTAGCAATTTTTTTTACCACCATGTCCTATTACATGTTCCGGTCATACACTTATGTACTAATTACTCTTGCGTGTTAGGAATGAGGAAAATTGAATTTAGAGGTGTACCTGCATTTGTGTGGATAGTGGGAAACCATTTAGGGAAAACCACTCTTAGTACAACCGCCCAGGATCAAACTACGATCCCCCGTAATCAGCCATCTAGTCTACTGTGAGAGTAATGCCTTATACCATATGGCCACCAATACGGATATTAATAATATTATAACTTTTACAAGTCTTACCATATTGGTTTATAGATTAATATATTTTTAATTTAAAATTATTCTAAAGTGTAATTTTAAAATTTCCTGTTCTCGTCCTGAATCCCAATACTTTGACTCATTTCCCGTCCTGTTCCGAAATAGAAAAGGAATTCCCGTTCATCCCTATTTTTTATTTTTTAAGTTTAGAAAATGGATTTAAGTTAACAGGAAGAATATATATATATATATATATATTTGTGGCAGCATTAAGCCAACTACCGAGTCGAAGGTGGCTGCGTTGTCTGATAGCTCGTGATCTTAATTAAAAAAATCACACATTTGTAGCCAACGATTTCCGCACGTCCATCATAGACTCTGCCTTAAAATATGAGTGAAGAATGACCCTGAAGAATGACCCTGGGCACGGGACGATTCCTGGATAGCTCAGTGGTTAGAGCATTGGCGTACTAAGCCAAAGGTCCCAGGTTTGATTCCCATGTCTAGGTGTCATTTTTCAATTTTCAGAATATTTCTAGATGTAGTAATCCTCACTAAAAAAAAGCATAAAATAATAGCTTTGGCTATAGGGTTCATGTATATATATATAAGAGTGTGTGTGTGTTAATTATTTCCAACTATACCAAATTTGGCACATTGGGCCAAGTGAATAAACAGTACCTAGTAAAAGTTTTACTTGAACTTTGATAAGAAAATACGTATTCGGGGGAAGTAAAATTTTAAGTCAACACTTTACCTCAAGTAGTTACTTCTTTATCTAGTAGTTATTTATTTATGTTTTAAATTGGAAGTGTTGATTTTTTGTGTGACCACTTGTGCCATAAAGTAGTAAAACACGAATTTGTGCTCTGACCTAAAGTTATAAACTGGAGCTATTTCAAGATATAAAAATGGTAATATTTTAAGATATAAAATGGAGATATTTCTTCAATGTCTTATCCAGGCTTTGAAAGCAGAGAGGCTGAGGAGTGGCTGAGGACTTTAGAATCCATTGAAATAATGTCTAGCCTACAGGACTTAAAAATTTTCAATAAAGTGTTGGAGAAATCAGATCATCAGAGCAAATTTTTAACTTACTACATTCAAAGGAAAGGGTCATTATAGAAACAGAATTGGGGGGGGGGGGGNCCCTGAGCTTGCCAATAATGTCAAATATCAAGGGAAAAGACATCTTAAATAATAATGTTTAGTGCAGTAATACACATTGCCAAACAATTAAATCCCTTGAAGATGTTTCCTTGGAAGACTGCAAAATTCAGTGGGTGTGCCGCAAAATTCCCAAAGTTATGCTTTTGTTGATAAAAAAATAAATGTACTCAGTTTAATTCAATATATATACAGAATATATAAAAATATAGTCTTGATGGTTGTTCTCTATGGTTAAGAAAAATTGTCTGTCTCTTAACTTACATGACAAAAAGAAATTTAGGGTGTTTGGAAACAAGTTGCTTAAGAAGATATTTGGTCTAAAAAGGGATGAAGGCTTGTGGAGGAGGCTGTATAATGAGTTACATACTCTGTACCCATCACAAGACATAAATGTTGTGATAATAAAATTCACAGATTACAATGGGCAGGACATGCAGCATGAATAGAAGAATTAAGAACCTTGTCCAAGGTATTGACAAGTAAACCCCATGGGAAGAGACCACTGGAAAGACCTAGATGCAGATGGGGGATAACATTAGAATAGACCTGAAAGAAATAGGGTGTACTGAGGTGGACTGGCTATAACAAGCTCAAGATAGGGATAGGTGGCATACTTTTGTAAATACAGCGATCAACTTTTGAGTTCCTAATGTCTTAGAGTAAGTAAGTTTAGTTATAGTTTTCTTTTGATAAGGGGAAACTGTCTGTCATTCAGTTCAGCCGCAGTTGCTGGAAATTTGACCCACTGATCTGCTTTCCCCAACAATTAATTGAAGTCCGTAATCTTTTAGACTATAGGTTTATGGATTCAAAAATCCCGCTCTACAGCTTAGCAAGTTTTGGGAACCATATCAGTACTGCCAAGCACTGACAATGGCATTCAAAGATTCATTCTCATGTCTCCTGAGGAAGCCAGCTAGGGTTTGTGTTATGGTGACATTCTCAACAATTTCTTACTAGGCCCAGGTGTGCTGTTTACTTTTAAACATGATCTAGCCTAGTGTTCCATTCTTAACAAGCTACAACAGTAGTAGGGGCCAACCATAAAACCTGATGGCATTTACCCAACTGCTCTTGGTGATTGAAACTTTAATTTATCTTGATTATTTTTTAGCCCTAAATTTATTCAAATTTAGTGTGCATGTTGGTACCAGCATATGAAGTGTTACTTGTGTATACATACTATGTGTGGTGAGTTGGACAGCACTTAGTTCCACCCATTTAATGGGGAAACCCTCTAATGCACCAGGTTATTTATTGCCAAGAGGACCGTCCCTCCTTCAAGACTGTCAAGGTGCAAGAAAAGACCTTTGCACCTACAGAGACCAAGTTTATAGCTTGTTGATGGTAATGAAATACTTCAATGAAGCACTCAGTGTTCAAGTTAAATTAAGTGTCACATAGGCAATTTGGTTTAAAAGTTTGTTTTCCTTGATTTACAGACAAATAATTCAACAAGCTATTACAGCAACAAATAATATATCATTCTAATATGTATTCAGATGAAAAAGAAATTTGTTTCCTTATTAATCTTAATTTTAAATGGTGATTAAGAGTTATAAAAAAACAAGCTAATGCATATTTAAGAAACTTACAGAATATACATGATGACTCCCAGTGACCAAACATCACAGCTTTTGTCATATTTCTCGGGTCCTAGAACTTCAGGAGCTACATAATATGGAGTGTAACAAGGTGTTTGCAAAGTATCTTTTGAAAGAGTTTCTTTTGCAAATCCAAAATCAGTAAGCTTTAAAATTCCTGTGTGATCTGGAGAAGAAATAAGGAATTATAGAGAATTATTAATTTACATAAATGTGTAGTAATATTTCATAAAATTTTAAGTGTAACATTTAATCCAGCATCCTCAAGAAAGTTTCCATAAAGGCAGATCAGTTTATATTTTTTTTAAATTAATATGCTTGAATGCTTGTGTGCTGTCTGATTTTCATAGGAAGAAAAAAAAATACACACTTTTTTTAAGTAAGTATTGTTAGCATTTGACTACATTATTAGTGCTATTTTGGTTTGTTGTTCTGACCATTTGACACCCTCTATCTACAAAAGGTGGCATTATCATTGCTAATGGCGGCAGGTGCTCATTAGGTGTATTTTGCTTGCGCGCTAACAGCATGGCATTTTTTTTTGCGTTATTTTATAGGTATTGATAATATCTCTCATTAGTGACATCTGGAGACCCATATGACTTGATGCATGAATACATGAAAGTAGATCTACTAGCTTTTCTAGCTGTCTTCCTATGAAAATTGTACTGTGGCTATCAACATCTTAAACTGGAAAGCTAGCTATCAAGACCTCATACTGGAGAGAATGGAAAGTTAGAATTTGGAAAAAAGCTAAGTGCTTTCCGGCGGGAAATAAGACCAAGCTTCTCGTACCAGAACCAAGTAAACTAGTGAATTATTAGATTTTCTGGTAGAAATATATTTCAAGTTCACACACAGTATACTAACTATATTATGTATAATATAAAGTAGTTTAACAAATTACTTACTAAAATAAAAATAGAATCCAAATTAAAATGCCATTATTAGACTAACCTGGTTTTGTATATAAAAGATTTTCAGGTTTAAGGTCCCGATGAGCTATATCCATGTTGTGTAAATATTTAACAGCCAAACAAATTTCTCTCATGATTTGTGCAGCTTCTGCAAATCAACAATCAAACCCTCTTTTAGGCAAATATAGGATTAGGATATATTGAAAAGTATATACTTTAATTTATAAATGAGAGGTATATGATACCTTACATTTTGTTTTCTTGACATAAGTACATTCATAAAATTACATTAAAGTTGTTGAGTTGGGTGCTAAAATACCTAAAGATAATTTATATAATATGTCAATATTTTTTAATTAAAATATTAAAGCATTTGTTTGAATGTATGAACATTTATTATGTAAAAATAACATTTTAGTATATTACCTGCAGGCAAAGGAATCATAAAAATATTAGTCGCAAGAATAGTTTTTCTGACTACATGTTGTTAAGCCTCAAACTATATATTACTTATTATTTTAGGTTTTATATGCAGACTCAAAATGGCCACTAAAACTTTAGAATAAAGTTTCAGCATAATGCTTGTTTTGTTTGTTTTTTTTTGACAAAAAAATAAATAAATTTCCAGATTTTTTAAGGGCTTTTTCTTTGATTGTTAGATTGTGAATAAATATTTCTGTATTTAAACATCTTTTAAAAGGTGTGCTGTAGTGTGCACAGCACCAAATGTTAGTACCAAGCAATGCTTTTGAGGCTCTGATATTACAGAACAAGTGAAATGCAATAGTATTCCTTTTGAATTGACAACTAACACTAAACTCGAATTATATTTTAAATTCACTTTGTTTACATCTTTAATATGATACAGGTTTTCTAAAACTCATATATCAGTTCCAAAAGTATCAGTATTTGCAGCAAGAATTAAAGGATTACAAGCAGTGGCTGTTTATTGTGGGAGGCTAAGGTAAAAGTTAATGGATTTATTATGCTATTACCCGCCTCGGTGGCATAGTTGGCTAACGCGCTAGTCGTGTTGAGCTCAACCGCCGAGGACGGGGAGATCGAGGTTCGAACCTCGGTCGGGTGAACTGGGGGAGGTTTTTCCTAAATGGTTTTACACTCTCCCTCCACGCAAATGCGGGTTCACTTCCTCTAAATTCAACCCTCTCATTTCCTAATCCATTAGCGTAATTAGTACTTAAGCGTATAACCCGAACGGGTAGTAAGACGCGGTGCTAAATATAAAAAAAATATTATGCTATTTTACTGTTNCTAATCCATTAGCGTAATTAGTACTTAAGCGTATAACCCGAACGGGTAGTAAGACGCGGTGCTAAATATAAAAAAAATATTATGCTATTTTACTGTTTTCTAACTTCTCAGCCAGGCCTTCAGCACTTTAATTATGCTAATGGGTTGGAAATGAGGAAGATAAATTTAAAACACATTTGTGTGGAGGTAAATTGAAACACCATTTAGAGAACAACTATATCAGTACTCTCAGTTGGGACTTGAGCCCCAACGTCTTCCTTACTAGTAAATGAGACTAGATTAGCCTTACATTTAGTTCACAGCCTATCAATGGGGCTATTTTTATACTAATTACTATCTTATAATCATCATTATCGTACAATACTGGAAATGTAGTAATCGGCAACCCAACCATTATGGATATGAAAATGCAAAGATGTTTGGATTTGTTAACACTTAAAGGACAAGGGTTTACTGGCAATATTGAAGGACGGTAACTTGTCGTTTTGACCATTGGAATTTTTATTTCAAATAGGTCCTTGTTTTAAACTGAAATATTTTTACTGTAGGGTTTATATTTTAAGCTTAAGTTTTATTAAATCAAAACTTTACCTATTGCGAGAATTTAACCAACCACCATTTTGAAACCTTTGATAGAAATAAATACTTGTCCAAGGCAACGCGACTTGATATGATGACACCAGAAATATAAATTTAGGCATAAAACAGCTTCCAACAATCTATGCCTGAATATTTACAGGAGAATCGCAATTATCTGACCTAAAGAGGACAATCCAAAAGGTGGTCAGATAACTGAATTGTCGGATAAGACAAAAACAAGGGGAGGGGCTGGAATGAAACAAATCAAAATTAAATGGAAGTGAAGAATAGATATGAAATAAGGATTAGTAACCACTCCATAGTATAAATGATGCAATAAATCACAAAACTAATGTTTTATTCATGTAAACACATTAAAGAATTTTATATCAATTATATGCAACTTGTATTATATACTGTAGTATGCAAAACACAAATGTCACTGTTTAAAGTAATTGGTGATTGAAGCTTATTTCTCAGCTTTGCTTCTCCTTCTCACGGCGAGGTTACATCAATGGCACATTATATTATGTTGAATAATCGACGGTTGGATAGTCGGGACTAAAAACCAATAATATACACATAGTCACAACTTTTGATAAGGGAGAGACCACAACTTGCAGCACCACTCAAATCAACGGTTTCTGTCCTTCAGGTTAGGGAGGGGCTGGTAGCTATTCAAAAAGGTATTAAATGTCTAATTTTTTCAGGGAGCCTTGGTCACTAAAAGTGATTTAAAGTCAAGTGAAAAACTACTGTAGGTAATATCAAAGAGGCTTCTGTTAAAAATGAATGGATCTGTCCTTCTAGAGTTATGAATTCTATATTCTCCTTGTGTCTATGGTCATGCACGTGGTTGGAATAGGATGTGGAATCAATAGTCTTTAGAGAAATCTCTGCAGGTGGTTAGAACATCCAGTCAGAAAAATTTTAATTAACATGCATATCTATCACACTTAAAAAAAAGAGATTTGACCAGAAGACCATTATTCCATATGTGATATGTGCACAGCTATGAGTAAAATGTAGATGTGTTGTACAAAGTATATACAGATAATGTTCCACACACAAATGCACTGCATGTCACAATGTCACCATAAAGACCGTTTGAGCATGCTAATGCACTCAAATAATTTTTACTAATCACTTTATGATTAACTAGACAAAACCAGTTGACAGTTGTTCTGATGGCAAGTAGGTGAATTATTTTCTCTATGAATGTGTTAATCCAAAATTAAGTATAGGAAGATTCTTGTAATTTGGCCCTGCATGCATAGACGGTTGGTTACCTTTATAATTTAACAATGTTATTAATATTTTTAATTCCCAATAAAGGGCAAAACTTAACCCCTTAACATAGTTTATTCTCAGAGTTCAAATTTCAAGAATAATTCTGATTTTCTAAATCAGTGGCTACCATGAAAAGTCTAAGTATAATTAACAATAATCTGTAGATGTTAGTATTGCACCATGTAAGGTTAGTTGCAATGATGCTCAACTGTCTTTAAAAAGGGTCTCTTAAATATAAAAGCTGGGTTAATATGGCCTAGGAATAGTGAAATTATTACTAAAACTATTAGCCTAAGGTTTAAAAATTAAAAAAGGAATTCTGGAAAGTAGTCATTTTATCTTCTAAAATCTGGCCACCCCTTTTAGGTTTTACACACCCCATGGTTAATATCATGCAAAGCCTTTCCAAGTTTACATTTGCACCACAAAGTCCCTGAAATCTCTTTACGACCCAAAAGTCAAGAGTGTAAAGACTATAATAGAAAATTGTATTTGATTTATACATCCTCAGTAAGCAGTTCAGAAGAGGAAAGTAGTGTATAGTAGCAGGCAAGTTTTGTTATTATGCTAAAGGGGTAGCCCCTCGAACTCTAGAATAAAATTCCAACACTATTTTCGGTTTTCCTGACAAATTAAATATATTTCCCAATTATTTCCTGCTGTGAGGCTTTGACCAAATAATTCTGAATATATTTTTTATTATTGTTATTTAGCACCGCGTCTTACTACCCGTTCGGGTTATACGCTTAAGTACTAATTACACTAATGGATTAGGAATTATTAGGAATTGGGAAGGTTGAATTTAGAGGAAGTGAACCCGCATTTGCGTGGAGGGAGAGTGGAAAACCATTTAGTAAAAAACACCCTCAGTTCACCCGACCGAGATTCGAACCTCGATCTCCCCGTCTTCGGTGGTCTGGCTCAACACGACTGGCGAGTTAGCCAACTACGCCACCGAGGCGGGTAATTCTGAATGTAGTTGTTTAGAAAAAGGTGTATAGAACACACCACAAAGTTTTAGTACTTGAGTTAGTATTGGTAATAGATATTTCTACTCAATGCCTGGGTTAGTCCTACACAATTCATACCACTTACAACCTCAATTATGTCTTAAAACACTTTAAATTACTTCAATATGGGTCTTTGTCAAAAAAAAATACTTACCATCTCATAATGGGAAACTTAGCTAAAATTAGCCGCAGTAATAAGTATACAAATGTGCTACACCCTGTGGCGATGGAACATTATTCATGTGGTGATTAGACAAAAGTTTAAAACAATAATTGTCCCCCAAGTCAAACCTGGATTCAACCCCAAAAAATGTTGCCAAATGAATGCCCTTAGAAGCTTCTAAAAGTGATCCAACCTTTAAATTTCCGAGAGACTGCCAAATTTAAGTACTTTTCTAAGGTTTATTCCGATGCACATAAATCAAGCGTAATTCCTGGTTTTCTTGATTAGTGGTTGCCCTGTTTTTTTAAAATCTCGGATAGCCCACTTCAGTAGCCACATGGTCTAAGGCATCACACTCGCACTGCCGATGATTGGGAGATCAGGGTTCAATCCTGGCAGTGTACAGAGGTAGGTTTTTCCTAAATGGGTTTCCCCTCTCCCTCCATGCAAATGCCCGCAAATGCGGATACACTTACTCTAAATTTAAATCTTCTAATCCCTAACACATTAAAGTAATTATTACATAGGTGAACAACCTGAATGGGTAGTAAGATATGGTACTAAATTAAAAAATTACTCAGAAAACAGGTGGGAGAATACCAATGCTTCACAGTAAATCAGAGATAAATATTTTGCAGAATTTGGTAAAGACATTATCAATAACAAGTCATTTCAGCATTAAAGTTGAATTTTCCCTATTTATTGAAATTAATTGATATTACATAATTGTTTGTAACAGTGTAACCTACAAAGTAAATATAAGTAATATAAAAATAAAACCAAAATAAAATACCAAGAATTGCATTTCAGAAGAAGTGTTTCAACTTTTTTCAGAACAAGAAAATTACAAACTTACCAGCAAGTGTTTTAATGATATTTGTATACTTATCGTATCAGCCATTGTATTCCTTCCTGAGAGAAAACTTAAAATTGTATTAACATTTTTTGTCCAGGGTAGCTACTCAAACTCTAGAATAAAATGCCAGCATAATTACTGGTTTTCCTGACAAAAAAAATATAATAATATTTAGCACCGCGTCTTACTACCCGTTCGGGTTATACGCTTAAGTACTAATTACGCTAATGGATTAGG
>CABFWB010006349.1:0-14450 GCA_902151455.1 Timema bartmani
CAACTCAAGGAAGAGATATAAGTAGTCCAATAGCAATAGCCTAGTTCCTCCACAACTCAAGGAAGAGATATAAGTAGTCCGATAGCAATAGCCTAGTTCCTCCACAACTCAAGGAAGAGATATAAGTAGTCCGATAGCAATAGCCTAGTTCCTCCACGAAACATCAAGGATGTAACCAGTGCACTAAGAGTTTAAAACGCTTCAGACAATTCGGCCACCGCCACGGGCGACTCAACTATTAATTAAACTTCCCCCACCAGTTTCCTTTTCAAGTATTTGTCTCGCAGATAAACAAGACATATTAATTTTTGTTGTCGCTGCATAATTAATTCATAGTCCTACTTTTATTTTAATTACTTGTAATGAAAAGTGAGAGTGGACAGACGGCTCCGCCTGCATAGAACGCACCGAGCCTAATTGGTACAGCTGCTGTGGGCAACGTTTTCTGGATAGAGAAGACTTTTCCCCAAGTCCCGCACACCTGCGACAACGCAGCGCTTTCCAGAACTCTATTCCATACCCGCTTCAGTGGCGTCACTCTTAGATTGGCCTGTTGCTGGCGGGAAGCTCGGGGTTTCTATCCCGCTCGTATCTGTTGAGGGTGGGTTTTCCCTCAAGTGTTTCCCACTCTCCTTCCACGCGAGTTCGGGTGGAATTACCTTTAAAATATAAGATTTTTAAAAAATAATTTGAAATATATTTTATAAAACCAATCATTTTTTAGCTATAAGGAAATATATATATATATATATATGGTGATATTTAAAAATAGTACAAATCACAGATCATACTCGAGCTAAACATCTTCATTCTCGAGTATGATCTGTGATTTGTACTATTTTTAAAGTGATGATCTGTGAATGTTTACAGTTTTCAATCGATATAATAAATATCTATTACTAAACTTTTTTTGATAAATTTAGCTTTTCTATTTTAGTTTAATTATTTTGTTTCAATGTATGATCAATAGAACTTACGCTAAAGAGTAAACCATGGTCATAAAACCAACAAATGAATTACTAAATAGCCCTGTTGACGTCACTCGCATAATGATTGGTTGGCTAGATCACGTGATACACTTCAAGTAACGTTCACTTAAAGTAAAAGACCTCCCAGGACATCTATTACGTTAAGTTAACTGCATCGTGATCGCTTCCATATAAAACACGATAAGAACCTTTAAGTTTAGTTAACCTTAAGTGAACGTTAAGTTGATCGTGATCCCAGCATGATCTACTTCAGTATCCAACAACCTTCTCTTGAGTCCACTATTTACATGGTACAATTTGAAGAGTACAAGGGAAAAATCGAGGGGAAAAATCAAATTTTAACTCAAAACTGAGTCAGTGCTACCCTCTGTTAGACAATCATGAGACCTTTAGATTATGGTTAAAAAGAGGACTTTGTCATATTTAGATTGATTAAAAATAATTGCTTGGGTCCAACAAGTAGGGGGTTGAGATATAATAGTTTTTGTCCTGAAAAATGTTTGTAATGTGACTCTCCCCCCTTATTTCCCCTGTACCCTTACTTTGCAAGTGACCGTTGTCAGCTTGAAATAGTTAACAATGCCGACAGTTTGTAGTCGAGTAATACGCACACACTTACCTTGTTCCCATTAAATATGTCCAATAATTTGAAGTGACCGTAGTGGCCCTAATCAATCCCTCCCACATAAAAGGAGCTCTTTATAAATGTGTTTATAGACCGATACAAGGTGAAGTTTAGCGAATAACAGAATAACAGAGAAAGATACGATTGGATCGTGGAGAAATGCCTGTGTGTGCTCACGTATTATACCATAATTATCTTACGAATGAACGTATCTGACAGTTAACAAAGGCACTAGATCTACTTTCCTCGTATTTATACAAGGAATGCGATATGTGGCTGTCACTTTCGATATATATTATCAATAGAGATAAAATAACACTAATAATGTAATAAAAATGTTACCGTATCAATGTTTGTACTTTCTCATAAGTCCATTAGTAATAAAATCAAAGTATATAAACTGTAAAACATTTACGTTCCTTTTCCTTATGTATATAAAACGTTCACTTTCTAAACAGTAGGTTTATATTCGTCTAAGATAGATGAAGACATAGAAGACTAGTTTATATATATATATTAGGGGCGGTTAATCAAATTAAATTCCAGGGGGTAGGAGCACCCGGACAAGGGAATCAGGGTAGAAGGGTGTAGTCAGGTATAATGGATATAACTAGCTCAAGATAGAGATATATGGTGTAATGAGGTAGACTGGATAGAACTAGCTCAAGATAGGGATAGGGTGTAGTGAGGTGGACTGGATAGAACTAGCTCAAAGATAGGGATAGGGTGTAATGAGGTGGACTGGATAGAACTAGCTCAAGATAGGGGTATGGTGTAATGAGGCATAATTATTCCAAACTATTATGTTCATTCAATGTTTAATATTTTATAATAAATAACCAATATTATCAATAAATACTGAAAACATTTGATACATAAATACCCGCCCTTGAAAACACGACATCCTGTGAAACCCTGGGAGAATTAATTATCTGCCCCAAAGGTACTTGTACTGTCGGCAACCTCAAATGTTTCAATCGTCACCCAAACCAGTTTGTTGGGTGTCGGGCGGGACCTTTGACCCCTCTTCACGAGCCTCAAGAAACACTGGCAAAATCCACAAGATGGCACCCACATCACGGCCCCCCAACACCCGACAAGTAGATTCACATAAACAGGATCAAACGTTATTTTTACTTTTGGTTTGGGTTTTGTTCATTAAGGTGGTAATATACACGACGCGAGAAAAGGTGTTTTTACGAGTTTTATAGGAAAACTTTTTTTTTGACCAAAACAAACTATTGCTCCGGTAGAAAGATAGATTATAGTTTTCTTCACACTGTGATACCGACAGTTGTTGAATATCTGTCATGAGCATAACGGCACTAGATGAGAAACTTTTTAAATATAGAAATGGTTGTCATTAAATTCTAGGACATCGCTGACAGATATTCAACAACTATTGATATCACTATATGAAGAAAATTAAAATCTAATATTTGTACTGGAGCAATATTTTATTTTATTTAGATCAAAAGTATGTTTGGCTATAAAAACTGCAAAAAACACTGGTCTTTTCTTGCGTCTCCTACATCCCTTATCGTAATTACTTTATATTAGGGACAGGGACAGAAAAACTGAGAGATGTATCCCACTAGAAGAACCTCCCTAGATAGTCAGTCAGTGGTTTATCGGCAGTGGCTGATGTTGAGCTCATGCTCAAAGAGTTATCGACAGGCTGTCATCTCATCGTAACAGATGCCATATTATCCATCATTACTAATCAAACTCAGCACCGCGTCTTACTACCCGTTCAGATTTTACGCTTGTATATTAATTACGTTAATGGTTTGAAGGATTAGTAATGTTATATATAGAGAAAGTGTACACGAATTTGCGTGGAGGTAGAGTGGAAAACTATTTTGAGAAAGAAAAATGGGGTGTGGCTGTGTCGTGGACACGGCCGTGTGTTGTACGTGAATACGTTTAAACCTAAACGAACATCGTATCGTATCTGCAAATCTCGATACGCAGCAAAATAACCTCAAAATGGCGGCGCTTCCCCCTCCACCGCTCGTGATGCGTCACTGTTCTCGCTTATCGTAATGAATTCTTTGATCCTTTAGCTATCCAGTGGTATAATTTAATTTTGGATGTAGAGGAAAGATTCGAAACTACAACACCAAACTGTATCCCCCGATTTTGTTATCATTAGGTTTTTTGGATTGCCCCCGTATGGTAGCAAATTTAAAGACGTATTCACGTCAAAAAAATCTCAGTACATCCGACTGAAATTCGAAACTCAAATGTCTTCTCATGATCGGCTGTCTAGTCTGACACAAGAGTAGTGGATTAGGGCCACCGAATTGGCTATCACTACTATTAGGCGTGTTTTTTTGCGGTTGACCTGGTATCGATGTTAACGAAATGTTTATGATCGAGGCGATACCAGGGTTTGGTTTGGTATAGCTTACCTTGAACAGACTTAACAGTATGGTTACGACCAATGAGCCGAAAATATGTCCATAGATTTCCAATCAGCATCACTTCATATGTTAGATTCAAACGAGTATAATTTCGTAATCAATAGATTTTATGTTTCTATAAATTAAAATGGACAGCAATTATTAGCTAGAAATACATGACTTTAAAAAACCGTCTAGTTATGGGTAAAAGAAAGTGAGTACTATATGATCTAGGCCTATTTAATATTACATACGTACTTCATGTTTTCTTAAGGCCATTTTTGGGGAAGATATGTTTAGCTTAATGTGTTGTGTGTTAGGACTAGTCAAAATAAGCACCAATCTAACCAAGACTAAAATTAAATAGCTCATTTTCCGTCGATTTGCAGTACATGTAGTAGGATTACATAAATTCACCTACCAGCTGTTAGATCTACTCCACCCCAACTGCCAGTTTTGTTTAATAAAAACATCTCAAAATCATTTTCGCGCTCCACCTTGGTCAAAACCACTTGTTCGTAAACCCTCGATACCAAGCCGTGACCAAGTCAATCGCGAAAACTCGCCTATTAATTCTATCCTTGTTATAGGTTACAGCTTTAGACACACAAGTGTGGTTCATGGTTAACTGGAGGAACCTTTTACTCGATTGGTGCAGTTTCTTGTAATGTTGTTTTAGAACAGAACATTTACGAATTCCTACCACCACTTCGTCTTTTAATTTCCCTACTGTGAGCATCCCAACCATTACCTCACAGCGATGACAGATGAACCGGTGCCTCGCAACCTCATCACCACCACACATAAACAAACCTTGAGATATGAAGGGTGGAACAAGTCCACGTGTAAACAAACAGCTAGAAGCACTCTTCAGGGCGTTAGTGGGATCTGTCTTGTTAGCGCCGCCGCCGCCGGTGGGAGGGGGTGGTGGCAAGGTGGGGAAACATCGGTTCACGTAAACTGTTGGATATATTACAACACCGCTTTTCAGCGCTTCATTTTCACATAGGATTTTTATTTTAAATTTATTTTAAAAAAATAATTTTAAAAATTGGCAAAATTTAGCAACGTACCAGGGTGGTCACAAAAATAACCTAAACATTTTTTTGGTCCAAAAATTTAAACTTATATATTTAATTTGTTTTAAATCCCAATTTTTGGAATGCAGTAGAAAATAAACAGAGATAATTAAAAATAGTGTTTGAACACGAAGTAATAGTTGCATTTATCTTCCCTAAACTGCAAAAATACACTAAATTCTCCGATCACGAAGTTACCTTATATTTATTCCCGTTGTGGCCACCCTATTTGTATTGTAAGTCATTTCAATTTTGGGTGCTAGGAATTGAATAATTAAAAACCAGTATGTCATTATTCTTAGCATAAGGTCACAAAAAAAAATTTAAAAAAATCATTACATATATAAGGAGTAGTTTTTTTTTTTCTAGATTCTCCTGAATTCTCTCAGTTCTAGTTGCATATCAACCCTTATTTTTAATTTAAAATTTACCAATTTTATTTGCTTTAAAAAATAGAATTTGATATAGATTTGTTTTGTGCATCGTGTTTCAGTATCTATTAAGGCAGAGGTAGGTATTCAACCTGGAGTAAGCAAAGACATCTTAGAGGGTACTTAGAGTTTAATTATGTATGTATGTGTATGTATATGTATATATACACACATAAAATATGTGTAATGTGATTTTCCCCCTTTTCTTCTTGTACCCTATCTATATATTATATAATATACATCCTTTATATCTCAAGGACCTCAGCAAATACTTAAAAAATATATGATGGAAACCTTTTTTTAACCTTAATCTAGAGTACATGATGAAATCATTCATGTATCTAACAAATGTCCGCCTCAATTCGAGTTAAAATTGGACTTTACCCCTTTTTACTTTATACTCTTTATAGTTATAAGTGCAAAGTGCAAGTTATAAATATTCTATAATCTATCCGACACCTTAGCTCAGTTGGTTGCGTGTCTGTCTACTGAGCTAAGGGTCACAGGTTTGATTCCCAGCATGGCCAGAAAATGTATTATTGATACGGGTTTGGCCTTTCCCATTGATAAATTAACAGCTGAAGACTGGATGTTGTGCCTGTCCTAGTCTTAATTTAGATTATAAGGCATATGAAGCTATGACAGGCCTAGCAAGCCGGTAGTGGAATAAAAAACTGACCCAGGCCACAGGCTGGAAACAGTAATGGATGTAAAATATATATATCTATACAAAATATAATCTTATATATATGTAATTGTTTTGGATGTATTTGATTTTATTAATTTTATATGCAGATTATATAATATGTATAGCTTGAATTATGCAAAAACATTTTTGGGGGTCAAAATTTGAAGACAAAAACTAGGGGTAATCTGAATATTCAAATGATTAAAAGTATGAAAAAGGCAGGATTTTGAGGATATGTACCACTATTTGCGAAGAAGGAGAGTGGGAAACACTTTAGTAAAAACCTGCATCGGTAGTCGCATAATATAGTGAGTCACACTCATATTAGGTTAGACTTTCAGTGACAGGACGGAGATAAGGGGATAAAATCCTAATCAGGTGTAGTGAGGAGGAGTTTTCCTGAATTGATTCCTATTCTGCCTTTAGGAAAATGCGGATGTAGCATTCCCCTAAATTCTACCTTTCTGATCCTTACTGAATTTATGTAAACATGCGACTACACAAGCGCGGGGGGAAAAAACCCACACCGTTTGACCACCTCCTGTCATCGGCAATCTAGTATATTATGGGAGTGGCGCCTGAAACCACACGGCCACCTAAGAGGATTATATTATAACTAGATATAAAAGTATTTCAAACACATACATATTCACTTTTTCTTATTTTATTATAAATAAATCATTTCAATATTTAACAAAACTGCCGAGTTGGCTGTGAAAAATAACACTTTTGTGCAAGTTATAATCTGCTTTCAACATAAGCATTAAACAAAACAAAACAATAGCTGCCTAAGTGAGATGGTGTTTATTTATTTTTGGCACACTTTCAGCACAAAAAAAGCAATTGATGGCCATTACCAAGCTAGAAAAACATCAAAACACAACAAATTAATTTTATATATAAAAAAAATTCTGTGTTATCAAAACTTTGCTTAAGTAACTATTTATTAGATAAAATTTGCTTTTAATATTGGAAAAAAAAAAGAAAAGGATAGACCTAAAGATAGCTTCTTTGTTGACTAATATTACTTTTTATGGTGCTATTTATTAGTATTTGAGAATGGAGTGACTTTGATCATATTCTCAACGTGAGCTAGTTTGATCAAATTAATATTAACTAACCCCTTTATTTTCCCAAAAATGAAAAAATAATACGGTGTTTCCCAAACTTTGGAAATATGTGTAACCCTTTTGAGGCCATAGACAAGCCTATGCTCTAAAATAGGAGATGGCTAGCAGAAGGTTCTTTATAGCAAACATTGGCTGAAAGTAACAAATGCCAAACTATTCAGTATTATTGATAACTAGCAATCCTGCACGGCGCTGCCCGTGACCCACCGTGGTATAAGAATTATATGGTGGCCGATCTCATCTTGAAACATTATCTCTGAAACGTAATTCTAAACCATATTTAAAAATATTTTCTTAAAAAATTCTTAAAAATAACCTAATTAAAAAGATTATTAAAAATTAAAAAATCTTGCTTCGAGGTGGATTCGGACCCCTTTCCATCCACCTATATTAAAAATTTCAGATCTCTGCGTGCCGTATATCTGGCTGGGCATCGCACAAAAACAAACACTTCCTTTTATTATTAAAGATGTAGTATTATTAAGACAATAATAGTTATTTCTGAATAGGTTGATATTAGCGACCTTTAATTAATGTTTGCAATAAAAATATTATTCTGTCACTTACCCCCTCTCCTTCTCTAGATGGGATATTCACACCCCTTTTACATTTTAATTTAAAAAAAAGGGGGGTGGGTTTATAGATGCCTGCTATCTTCTAAAGTACAAACAGTCATTACAAATTTGAATAAGGCCTTAGATAAACAAAGCAGCGATAGAGGGAATTAAAGGCTCATAAAGGTCCAGGACATATCGCCAAAATCTGCATTAGTTTGTAAATCAGACTTACTATTCTATATAATAAAAATGCTATGGTTATTAAAATTCAGTAGTTTGTGATGTATCCCTTGGGGTATGCATACAAAAGTCTGTAAAACAATTCAATAAGCTAATGAGGAAAATATCTTTTTAAAAGATAAATGATTCTAAGCCGAGTTTGCAATATAAATAATTACTGTCCTGTTTGTTGATAACTAACTATATTTATATACTATGTACATAAAAAATAAAAGATAAAAAAAAAATGAAAGTGTTAATGATAATATACATTAATACAATAATATACAATATAATTACATAAGTACATCAAATATAGGCCTAATTGTTTGGAAAAAACAAACAGAATATACTGTCTAAGATCTGAAATATAAATAAAAGTTTAAGTTAACGATACATCAAATTAATATTTTTTTATAATGTTAGATTGACAACAGCCAACGTTAATTAAGGGACTGTTACATCTGTTACAATTGTTAATAATTACAAATTAATATCTAAGGAATTACTAGATAAAACAAAAGTTCTAAAATAGAAAATAATGTATGGAGATTTAGGGCATGATTTTGTACATTCATCCATTTGGCTTGAGAAATCATAAGAGGATATTGAAATTTTGTTACTTAAATAATAATTATGCGACATCTTTGGTTAACGATTGAAACATTTAGCTTTTGGATGATAGCTAAAATAGAACGCATAAACGAGCTATTCTCTAAAGGACAGTTTGAGTTAGTTTTTCAATCCCCTACCACTTCTAAAAGTTTGGTTGTTTAATCTGGTAACACCCTGTATAGCTGCAATTTGTGGTAGTCAACACGTGTGGACACTCGTGTGTTTGTTTTTAGGAGATTCACTTAACTTGCTGAAAGTGCAAACACACAATTTAATTGTATATTCAGGCTATTTCCAGAGAAAAGCCAAATCAATCCCAAGAAAAAATATACAAAATTAGAACTCATCTCGATGAACATGGGGTTTCGATGTTCTGCCATGTGTTTAAACCCAGATGAGGTCAACACATTTTTTTGGGGCGATAAAAATGTGTAGCACAACTTCCTAAGGAGGGAAAGTAAAGTCGTCGGTCCTATTTCGATTTTGGCATGTAAACGAATCCTGGAAGGTATGGGAAAATACATTTCCTAGCATATCACTTATAGAAATTCTTATGTGCTGATATAATCAATTGGTTCAGAAAGTGCACGTTTAGTATATATATATATATAAAAGAAAACTCAACTCAACAAAACTCAACTCAACAAAACTCTTGTCATTGTCAACAATGTAGAAAATTGTTGTCGGATGGTGAATACAAAAACCAAAATGGGGTTTGTCCCAGGCCAAACTTACAAAACACAACACTTAAACACAGTAAAATTAAATGTGTGTGACAAGAAAAATTATTATTTGTGCTACACAATAAAGAGTAGATGTTGAAGCAATCTAGGATTGAATTGAATGTTCTTAGCATTAAAAAAATGTTTTAACTCGAATTTTCATAAGAAGAAAAGCTGATAGCTATAAAAAGTTAAAAGAAGTACTTTCATGTATTCATGTGATCTGTAAATGATTATTTTTATCATTTTTATTAATGTATGTTAACAGTCAAGATTATCTGCTATCGTGAATAAGATACATAATAAAATATGAGATTATGATATAACATTCTTACCAATACAGAGTCTCTTGTAGCCACCCTTAAAAAAAATATATAAATTACAAAATAAAAATTCAACGTGAAGATGTTCTATTAATGATTAAATAGAATAAACAGGTTTAACAAGCTTTGGGGATCCAAGTAAATACAATACCAAAGGGAATATTTAATGCTGTAACTTTACTTTAGTTGAAAAAAATTAGAACAACAATTTGATCATGTTTTGGAGAACCAAGTAAATACAATGTCAGGTATAGATTCACCGAAATAGCTTTGCGTTGATGATTACTCAAGATATCGGGAGTCAATTATATATAAAGTAGATGAAGATATTCAACGGTGTGACATTCTGTTGATGATAAATAGGACCAGTAGGCTATATGGTTGTTTCAGGAGATAAACATATACATACACAATGTTATTTACTGCAAATACTGTGCCGTTCTTATTGGTAATTTATAAATACAGATTTCCCATACAAGATCCTAGAGTAGGTTAACAGGGCTACAGCTATTTTATTGATACAAAATTCTCTCCATTTTCCCTGTTTTTAGGTCATTTAGATGAATTTAATTTCTTTAATTTTTCTTAAAAGTTTCCAGTGTGGAGTCAAGCTATTGGTGCTTATAACAATTTGATTTAACGTTGATGGGAGCAGTAGTCACATAGCTCATTGTTCCGAGGGAGAAAAAAATAAAATAAGGGGGAGGGGGTTGAGATAAGAATCGAATCAATTAAACTAGTTCTTCAATGCAAAGACATACTATTTAAAACTAGCAGTAACAGCAATATTAAGAATTCCTAAATATTCCAGTAATTTTTTTTTCATCCGTTTGGGGAAATTCCCTGTATTTTCTGGGTTTTTTTTCCAGGGGTAAAAATATTCCATGGGTTTTCCCGGCTCTTCTTGTTTATCAGGTGGCGCATGAGTGCCCTGCTTAAGTATAACTTATAGATTCACTGATTTAAAAGTGCATCTATTGAAAAAGTTGAAAAGTTATTGGTTGCTAACAAAATCGAAATTTCGACTAAAAATAGTTGTAGACACAATTGAATCAAGACTAATCGCCTTTACTAGGTATCTAGAACTGATTAGTTAAGTATATACAATGCAGAAGTTGAGATTCACTAATATACTGGTATATATATATATATTTATTCTAAATTTTAGGGTTGATACGCATGAAAAATTTTGAGATTCCCTGACTTTTCCAAGTTTTCTAAAAAAATATATATTTAATTCAGCCCATATGCATTTACAAAACTCACGTTTATTCTCATGTTCAAAAAAAAAAAAAAATCTTAGCATATATATCACCTAACAAACATAGTTGGCTAGAAAAAAATATACCTGCTTCAGTGGCTCCATTGTCCAAGACATCACTCATGTTGGACTAGAATGCTGATGAGAGGGAGATCGGGGTTCAAATCCCAGTCGGGTGTACTGAGGGATATTTTCCCCCAAAATGGGTTTCCACTCACTCCACGCAAATGCGGCTACACTTCATTTAAATTCAACCTTCCTCATTCCTAACTCACTAGAGTGATTAGTACATATGTGTATAACCTGAACAGGCAGTGAGACGCGGTACTAAAAAAAATAAAAATAAATGGTAAACCCTTTAAGTCATGTACATTTCTAATTGCTTTGGCCTTGAATGTAAAAAACTAATAATCATTAAAAGTTTGTCAATCATAGCGAAAATATCTAGACATTCTAGTGCATTTTCGAGATTTTCATGACCTCACCCTGTCCACACACAATCCCCAAATTTTCCAGATGCGTGTCAATCCTGAATTTGAAAATTCTAATAATTTTCACGAATTTTCATTTTTTTAGGTTTAGTGCCAACCCTGAATTTTAAATAGTTGCTTGCTTATTCAGTCGAAATTTCGACTGAAACATGTCGCCATAAGGACTTCCCCCTCTCAATATCGCGAGTTTGAGCCAAATGTCCAAGGTAGAGATCGCTATGTGATGTTCATCTGATCGAGGATTTGAACCAGGCGGTTGTTTCGTCCAGTCTCCGAGGCCCTGAAGTCTTCTAGGAGCTGCGAACAGACAAAACACAGCCAAGACGATCATTTACCAAGCGACAAGTAAGTAGTTCGAGCCATTCTCCGCTTGGAACGCTGCCAAGGACTGAAACTATCCCACAGTCATTACGATCGTCTGCGCCTGTTACAATAAACAAATCATAAATTCAACACTGCTTCTAATGTGTGTGTGTGTGTTTTTTTTTTTTTAAAGAAATATAAAGGACATTATTCATATAGAGAATATAAGAAACCTTAAAAACATTTTTTTTTTCACCCGCATTTTTATTTAGTTGACAAATTAGATTGGCGTGGAAACGAGTTCGGGTACTTTAACTTAGTGGTTTTTAACCTGGGGTACATGAAGACATCTTAATGGGGTACCCGTAAATTTGAATACACAGTAGAACCTTTTTAATTCGAGGTCGAAGAAGGAATATCTAAAAAAAAATTCTAAATATTCAAAATTCAAATCGACCATTTTGATGAGTAACTGGTACATGATAAATCAATAACCTCAAAATATTCTACATATTATTTAATACATTTTATATATACTATATAATAAAATACACAATTAATACATACATAACAAGAAAAATTCAAGCACAAAATATAAAAACTTGGGAAAATTCGCATTCAAAAATGGCAAATTTAAATCAGACCTGATGAAAGCCAAGCCAACAAATCACCTATGTTAGGCAACCCGTTCGCCACCTGTGCATAATTCCCCCACTTTCTCATTTACTATGTGTCAATCAGCTTGCTCCAACTTTGACATTCTCGGCATATGGGGTGGTTTAATAAATATCGTTAGGTCAGATTTCAAATGACACAAACTCGAAAAAAACTAACAAATATTTCCCTGTAAAATTTGAATTAAATATGATTTTTTGTTATTGATATGGATAGGAATTTCATGGACAATCATGGAGGGTTCGAACTAGCCAATTTTTCGTATTAGCCAATGTCGAATCAGCCAAATCCTATTCTATATTTTATTAATAACTCCTTTAACTCCCGATGTGGATCATAGGGCCGTAACTACTTTAGCTAATCCTTGTTGCAATTTCTGTGATAAGTTAATTTCAGGTGGAGACGGTTATCAGCCCAACCCACCACATGGATTTCTAAGAGCGAGTGAAGAAAAGCCTACAAATTCTACAGGAAAGGTACTTCCACATAGGTGTAACTTCCAGGGATCTTTTACATGCCACAATCGACATGGACCGACGGCTTTACTGCCCCTTCGAAAGAAGATGTCCTACGGATTTTTATCGCTCAATAGAAATCGGTCGACCTCGGCTGGGTTTGAACCCAAGAACATCGGCTCCTGAGACGAGCACTTTAGTCCAAGACCACTGGTGTCGACATATATACTAAAATAATAACTATAACTTTCATTACACATAAAAAAAAACTTTGGGAGTAACCCGCCTAGGTGGCGTGGTTAGCTAACGCGCTAGTTTCGTGTTGATCTAGACTGCCGAGTTTCGAATATAGGTCGGGTGAACTGGGGGCGGGGGTGGTTTTCCATAAATGGTTTTCCACTCTCCCTCCACATAAATGTGGGTTCAATTCCTCTAAATTCAACCCTCCCTATTCCTAACCCATTAGCGTAATTAGTACTTAAGCGTATAGCCCGAACGGGTAGTAAGACGCGGCACTATAATTTTTACATTAGTACTGGCTGATCTTTCCACAAATTAGACTACGAATGATGTAGCCCAGACGCGCACAATTATATTATAAAGTCTGTTCAGCGTAGGAATTGTTTTCTGAAAGGCCTTTTTTCCTATCAGAAATCTATTATATAGTAGGATATTGGTAGAAAAAAAGACCTTTCAGAGAGGAATTCCTACCGTGAATGGAGTATATTTTACTACTGTAGTTCCATGAAAATTCGTGGGCCACCAGTTGGAAAACCCCGTCTTAGACCATGTGGCCACCGAAACGGGTGGTAAAAAGTTGATGAGAAATTATATCTGGGAGTACCCGAACAAAAAAAGAAGTTTAATACCGATGGAGTTTAACCCTTCGCACCACTCCTCCTTCGAAAAAAGGATTCATCCTTTACTTTGCACCATTCTACACTTTTATTTCCCTGCACGAGTCTATATTATGCTCGTGTGAGTACTTATACATGTCTTTGAAGTTGTTCGGTCTGGATTTATAATGGAGGCGGTAATGGTAAGCAGGATTAAAGGTCTCGGGTTTGAGTCCCAAGTCTAGCTCCCATTTTAAAATAAATACTATGGTCCATCTCCAGGTTAAAGTTTCACTTGATTCTTTTTTCTTTTTTTTTTTGTTACAGCATTTCACTAAAAGTTCGGGATGTACACATATGTAATAATTACGAAAAAAATGTGTTAGGGTTCGGCCAGACTGACAAGCGTGCGAGCGAGCGCGTGATTAGCAGATAGCTCTCGTTAGTTGTTGACGAGGAGGCTCCGAATCTTGGCTCAGTGAACTGAGGGTGGTTTTAACAAGTGATTTATTGTTGTGGTTTTCTCATCCTCTCTCCACGCTAATGATGATTCTTACTTGTAAAGGCCTACTTTGATAATATTGAAATATTTTAACATATCAGTTTTATACATACATACATATATATATATATATATATATATATA
>CABFWB010006349.1:15428-34272 GCA_902151455.1 Timema bartmani
TCTTATAGCATCGCAACAGATGCACAAACTTTCGCGAAGAAAAATAAGAAAGCAGGAGAGAACGATATCAAAATACAGAATATTGGGCGTGTCCCATGTGACCCGGCCCCGTGGTGTAGTGGTCAGTGAACCTGACTACCAGATTGGGGGTCCCGGGTTCGATTCCCGGCTGGTACCTTGGGTAAGTTTCTCTCTTGAGGGGGAGTATCCCAAAGGACACCAGAGGTTGGTAAATTAGGCTTAAGTTAGATTTAAGATTCCCACTGGCTCCACAACTCCATAATAACCATCATCACATCATCTTATTGCTGGCACGTGTAGACAACCTCTTATGGTGCACCCTGGGTAACGCTCTGTGCGGCGAATAGTCTGCATACAGGCGACCGAATGGGCGCACTCTAATCGCGGTATAAAGTATACCTGTCAGCCTGTGCACATAAGCTTAGGAACAACCTGTAATCACATTCAACTCCCAACATAACCTAGCATAACCTTACCTAACCTAACCTAGACTATCCTAGCATAAACTAACCTAACGTAACCTAACTTCCATTTTCCATTTTGAACAGTCATTATAAATTTAATTTTTATTCCGCAGTTCGTGTAAGGGTATTACCGAGCTCGGATGAGTTGTTCCACAATTCGTGTGCACCCGTATTAGTTGTTCCACAATTCGTGTGCACCGGTATTAGTTGTTTCACAATTCGTGTGCAACCGTATTAGTTGTTCCGCAATTCATGTGCACCGGTATTAGTTGTTCCACAATTCGTGTGCATCGGTATTAGTTGTTCCGCAATTCGTGTTCACCGGTATTAGTTGTTTCGCAATTCGTGTTCACCGGTATTAGTTGTTCCGCAATTCGTGTTCACCGGACAGAATACGGAGGTCATGTCCTTCTCGGTCAGGATTAATTTTTTTATTACCTCCATTAGTGTTTCCAGTTTGTGGCTTGAGTCAATCTTTTATTCAAGCCATATATTTTCCACTACCGGCTTGCCAGGCCTGTTGTAGCTTCATATGCCTTACAATCTATCTTAAGACTAGGACAGGAACAACATCCAGCCCCCGGTCGTTAATTCATCACTGTGAAAGGGTAAACCCACATTTCACCAATGATAGAGTTTTTAGGCCACGCACGCCGGGAATCGAACCCGGGACCTTAGCTCAGTAGACAGGTTACCGACTGAGCCAAGGTGACACCTCCAATATCACTTTACATTTATATTTTGAAACTTCAAGTATCAATCATTTCCTGGGGCTTGTGCAGTCATTATAAAATAAGGTACCGAGTTTAGCCAATCCTAAATCATTAGGGATTTGGGGTTTATATGATCGAGCCTTAAGGGTTCCAGAAACGTCCCTGAGCCTTGTAATGGTAAGTGAAAAACAAAGGCAGTGCTCTATGGAAGAATCTCACCCAGCCCTCTTTAGAGTAGCGTGTTGAACATACCTAGAAATCATCGTAGTTTACGAATGGTTATTTTTCGTAAAATTGCTGTGCACAACAATCCATTCTTTTTCAGCTGCCCTTTGATGTGACATAGGTGTCGATACATGATTTTAATCTGCTCTTATGTATCTCTTGTAGGATACATCAGAGTATGTGCTACATGTTCGATGTTCGAGGATATAAACAGAGTGAACATAAGGGATCGACGCTAGAAATGGAGCGATCATTTGGGTTAGAGGTTAAAAATAAAGCGAGTATAAGGAATAAAGTCTAGAAACGGAATAAGCATGGGATCAAGATGCTAAAATGGAATCTGCATATGGGGTATAGTTCAGAAATGGAATGAGCATATGACATCAAGGCTAGAATGGAATCTGCATTTGGAATCGTGGTCAGAAATAGAATGAGCATATGGGATCAAAGCTAGAATGGAATCTAGGTCAGAAATGGAATGAGCATATGATCGAGGATAAAATGGAATTTGCATATGGGATCAGGGTTAGAAATGGAATGAGCATAAGGGATCGAGGTTAGAATGGAATCTGCATATAGGCTCGAGACTAAAAGAAGATTAAGCATATGTGATCGAGGTTAGAAATAGAAAGAGCATATGGGATCAAGTATAGAAATGGAGCGATAATTTGGGTTAAATGTTAAAAATAAAGCGAGTACAAGTATAGTAATTAAGTCTATAAACTTAATGGACATATGGGATCGAGGCTAGAAATGGAATCTGCATATGGGATCAAGGCTAGAAATGGAATGCGCATATGGGATCGAGGCTAGAAATGGAATGCGCATATGGGATCGAGGCTAGAAATGGAATCTGCATATGGGATCAAGGCTAGAAATGGAATGCGCATATGGGATCGAGGATAGAATGGAATCTGCATATGGGATCAAGGCTAGAAATGGAATGCGCATATGGGATCGAGGCTAGAAATGGAATGCGCATATGGGATCAAGGCTAGAAATGGAATGTGCATATGGGATCGAGGCTAGAATGGAATCTGCATATGGGATCGAGGCTATAAATGGAATGCGTATATGGGATCGAGGCTAGAATGGAATCTGCATAAGGGATCAAGGCTAGAAATGGAATGCGCATATGGGATCGAGGCTATAATGGAATCTGCATATGGGATCAAGGCTAGAAATGGAATGCGCATATGGGATCGAGGCTAGAATGGAATCTGCATATGGGATCAAGGCTAGAAATGGAATGCGCATATGGGATCAAGGCTAGAGATGGAATGAGCACATAGAACTGTGGCTAAAAATTGAGCGAGTATATGGAATCTTACCTGGTAGCTGACCTCCTGCTCCAATATGTTTCTGTTCTTCTCGTTGCTGGAACAGCAAGCCAGTAAGGTGGGAAACAGCAGAGACGACAGCTCGGGGTTACTGAAGTATGGGAACGGCAGGTTGCACAGCTGCTGAAGCACGGTGGGCATGTATCCAGACTGTATCATCATCTGAATCAATAAGAATACAATACATTACTGATCCATTCTAAAGAGCCAGTAAGTTGGACATGACTCTCAAGACACCCTGCTACAGCAACTCTTCTCGAACGAAATCTTTAGACGATACGCTAAAATAGCTTTTTTTACTTTCAGTTTTGTTACTCAACATTTACGTGCCAAACATATAACATAAAAAATTGAGGAATGTTTTGAAACTAAAGGGATCTTCTTTCCCATTTGTGTGATTGATGTGTAAAGCTGAAACAAAATTGTCTTTGTTTATTATGTGAATTTAGTTCAGTATATACGAGAGTGAAAACAGTTTTACAGAGCCAAGAGAAAGTTTGGGAATATTTAAAGCGCCCAAAAAATGGTTTGTTCGCGTGTGGGTTCATATATCTTAATAGAGTTGAGAAAAACATTTAAAAATAACATAAAGAATCCTGGTAGACTAAAGGTAGTATGGCCGTTGTGTGGAGAAATTGCAGGAAAATCTGAAAATTTTATAATCCATAATATTAAACACAGCTTTGCATAGGCGTTATGACGAGTCATTTGAATAAAGTTCAGTTTTTTTTTGTCAAAATAAATCAAATATTGTCTCAGTACAAACCTAGAGTTTGATTTTCTTGCCATGGTGACCTCAACATTTCTTAAATATTTGTCAAAGGTGTCCCAAAATTTAATGACAAATTTTTATCTTCACTTAAAAGGTTTCCCATCTAATTCCGTCCGCTATACTCATGACAGATATTAATAAAATGTTGATATCACCACGTGAAGAAAAATTATACTCTTAAGATTTTACTGGAGCAATATTAGATTTATTTAGGCCAAAAAAAAGTTTTGCGATAAGAAATGCAAAAAGATTGGCCTTGTCTCACGTCTCCTACAGTTCCACCTTAGCCAAAATATGCGAAGGCAGTTGGTCGTGTGAAGTTATATGTTGGTTTTTATGTTTGTACGAGTACGTAAGAATCCAAAGATCACAAATCGCAATTAAATTACCCCAATTTTGTATAAAGTATTGTAATCTTAAACATATGTGACCTTGAGATTTTGATAAATCATCACGTTTTATGTCCCTCATAACCCGAAAGAGTGGATTGTACCACCCACCCCAGCAAGTTCAGTGTATTCATAACGGGCCAGACGGTACAAAGCACATCGAAAAGTTCAGTGTTTTCATAAAGGGAAAACTGTACAAAGTACACCGAAAAGCTCAGTGTTTTCATAAAGGGCAAACTGTACAAAGTACACCGAAAAGCTAAGTGTTTTCATAAAGGGCAAACTGTACAAAGTACACCGAAAAGCTCAGTGTTTTCATAAAGGGCAAACTGTACAAAGTACACCGAAAAGCTCAGTGTTTTCATAAAGGGCAAACTGTACAAAGTACACCGAAAAGCTCAGTGTTTTCATAAAGGGCAAACTGTACAAAGTACACCGAAAAGCTCAGTGTTTTCATAAAGGGCAAACTGTACAAAGTACACCGAAAAGCTCAGTGTTTTCATAAAGGGCAAACTGTACAAAGTACACCGAAAAGCTCAGTGTTTTCATAAAGGGCAAACTGTACAAAGTACACCGAAAAGCTCAGTGTTTTCATAAAGGGCAAACTGTACAAAGTACACCGAAAAGCTCAGTGTTTTCATAAAGGGCAAACTGTACAAAGTACACCGAAAAGCTCAGTGTTTTCATAAAGGGCAAACTGTACAAAGTACACCGAAAAGCTCAGTGTTTTCATAAAGGGCAAACTGTACAAAGTACACCGAAAAGCTCAGTGTTTTCATAAAGGGCAAACTGTACAAAGTACACCGAAAAGCTCAGTGTTTTCATAAAGGGCAAACTGTACAAAGTACACCGAAAAGCTCAGTGTTTTCATAAAGGGCAAACTGTACAAAGTACACCGAAAAGCTCAGTGTTTTCATAAAGGGCAAACTGTACAAAGTACACCGAAAAGCTCAGTGTTTTCATAAAGGGCAAACTGTACAAAGTACACCGAAAAGCTCAGTGTTTTCATAAAGGGCAAACTGTACAAAGTACACCGAAAAGCTCAGTGTTTTCATAAAGGGCAAACTGTACCAAGCGTTCAATTAGTAGGTAATATTTTTTAACTCTACTGGCCGAGATACAAACTACGTACATTATTCTTAAATATGAGGGAAAGGGGGGGAGTGGAGGGGGACCAGCTCTAGCGTACGGGCCATGTCACCGAGAGGGGATTATGAAAATATGGTTTATGAATATTCAAAGTCGAAAGGAAGTTGTCCCGGACTTGTAATAACACATCCGACAACCCACATCCTTCGAGCACCCGCGACTCCCGTCAAGAAACGGAACATCTGTCTTCAAGAGGAACAACTCGCCCACCCCCCCCCTCTCCACCCCCACCCAACAGTCACAGGTGCGCCCACCCCACGTCTTCCCAGGGAGGGATACCGACCAGCCAAAGAAACTTCCCATAACGCGGACCCCATTATACGGGCGAGGGCTACCTTTTTTATGAATACCCTCTTTAATTAGTGTGTTCTAATTAGTTCCCTAGACGATGTTGTCTCAGCGACAAGGTCAAATTTGAATTTATCATAAAAATAATAATATAATTTGCCTTTGCTAAAATACCATTATTTATTTTAAATGAAGGCACCCGTATTGCACCCTACCGGTTATGACTTATGCTTCTACTTACGTTTCTAATATTAATTTAGTTTAAGGACAGCCCACACCACTGGTACGTACATACATAACATTCATACATAACATACATACATACATACATACATAACATACATACATAACATACATACATACATACATAACATTCATACATACATAACATAATACATACATAACATAATACATACATAACATACATACATACATAACATACATACATATATACATAACATACATACATACATACATAACATACATACATACATACATAACATACATACATACATAACATACATACATACATAACATACATACATACATAACATACATACATACATAACATACATACATACATAACATACATACATACATAACATACATACATACATAACATACATACATACATAACATACATACATACATAACATACATACATACATAACATACATACATACATAACATACATACATACATAACATACATACATACATAACATACATACATACATAACATACATACATACATAACATACATACATACATAACATACATACATACATAACATACATACATACATAACATACATACATACATAACATACATACATACATAACATACATACATACATAACATACATACATACATAACATACATACATACATAACATACATACATACATAACATACATACATACATAACATACATACATACATAACATACATACATACATAACATACATACATACATAACATACATACATACATAACATACATACATACATAACATACATACATACATAACATACATACATACATAACATACATACATACATAACATACATACATACATAACATACATACATACATAACATACATACATACATAACATACATACATACATAACATACATACATACATAACATACATACATACATAACATACATACATACATAACATACATACATAACATACATACATAACATACATACATACATAACATACATACATAACATACATACATAACATAACATACATACATAACATACATACATAACATACATACATACATAACATAACATACATACATAACATACATACATAAATACATACATACATACATACAAACATCTCCCCCTACGGATAGCACCTTATTTAGGTAGCTTATACAGCTCGAACCAGTCGTCACAGGGTAGTGCAGTTTTCTGTATCTAATACTATATAAAATAAATGGTACAGTACACCACACCAACTTACTCTCTCTCTCTTTCTTTAATCTGAAAGTAGATACATTTACTAAAAACTTCGCAAAATTTTTGATACTAAGTAATATACACTATTACAGAAACACTCTACCAAAAAAGCATACATGTAATAATATGCACTGTTACAGAAATATTTAGAAAAGAGGAGCATCTCCATCCTCCAAAGAGGATAAAAACCAATTTCATATTCCTAAGCTTGTAGCTCAGAAGCTATTGGTTTTATAAAAATGTATTTCTGATTAATATTTTTAATGTTAACAATACTACAAATTTACAATGATATGTTATTTCGTATTTCAAATGGTTACACAGATATGACCAAAATAGGAAATTTCTGCTTATGTTTAGTAGCCTCAAAAGTAATTTTCGTGAAAAAATTAAAATTTCTATTTTGTTGTAATGTTAACCAGCGTCTAGATAAAAAAATTTAATCAAAATCTTTAGAGTAGATTTTAAGAAGATTGATTTCTTCTCGTTTTTCCCTCCAGTAAACTACCCTTAATTTTAGGGTTAGATATCTAATTCCAAAAAACCCCTCGGGTGGACCTTAAGAAAGCCCTAGATATAAGTTTTAGCTTGATCGGTAAAATGGATTCGGCTCTAGTCCGAGATACGGACGGACAGACAAACAGCAGTGCTAAAAAAAAAAAAAAGTTTTTGTTTCAGGGGGGCATGAAAACGTCGACATATAGTCCGATTTTTTTTTTTTTACGATCACAATATTTCTCTTTGCGAGGGGTCGAGAGAAATTAAAAAGAGAAATTGAGACGAGTGAAACTGTTTTAGTATTTTTACGAAGAAGGAATAAACCCTCACTTTGATACGTTTTCTGGATCAAGCCTCATATTGTATGTAGTTTCCCAGTTAATCGGTTTTGAGATGGGCTTTTAGATCGCCTGTAGAGTTTCACACTGCTGTACTGTATTTATTGTGTGAATGTCGGTTCTGAAGATTAAAAACCACTAAAACAATCGTCAATCGTCTTAGAATGTTCTGTTGTGACCCTGTTTAAGAAAAAAATGACTTTATTTGATAGATAAAGGCTATATATAGGTTTCTAAACCTTTACTTTAATCTCAGAACTGCAATACTTCACGTGAAAAGTCGTTAAAAATAAGCTAATTTCATATTTTTTTTATCTATTTTTATTTTAAACGGATCAAACTTAAAAATTTAAGTGAAAGTGGTAATTAGCTCTGGTTAAAGATTCAGCCATAACTGGATACATCTTTTAATGAGATTGGAAAAGTCCAACTTCTTATCTCAGTTGGTGACGTGTCTGTCTACTGAGCTAAAGGTTCGATTCCTGGCATGGCCCAAAAAACTTATCATTGCTGAAATGTGGGTTTACCACTTCACAGTGATGAATTAATGGTCGGAGGATGGATGCTGTGTTTTTTCTATATTTAAGTTAGCTTATAAGTCATGTGTTGATATAATCAGAAGGTTCAGAAAGTGCACGTTAAATACCTCAAATAAATTAAAATGAAAATAAATATAGATGGAAAATAAACACGAGAATTGAACCCAGGACCCTTGGATTAGGGCGCCAATGCTCTATAACTGAGTTATCCAGGAATCGCCCTGTGTTCAGGCTCATTCCCCACCCTTACTGTATGGCTGAATCACAGCTAACGACAACTCGAGGGGTCAGACTTATGGCTGTCTCTTGTAAAGATTAAATTGCACAGGATTGGCCAGGTAAAAACATTAGGTTTTTTTCAGTACCATTTTGATACCTTTCACCTTCATTTTGGCTTTAACTATATTTTAAAATTTTTAAAAATCCTTCTTAAATAACGCAAGATTTCTCGACGTCTACAAAGTCTATCAGCGTTTCGGTTACCAGCTCCATTAACGCAGTTCAATTCTTAAAGAAAGAACCTTCTTATCTGAATGCAAGAATATTTTTTTCAGCACCGCGTCTTACTATCCGTTTGGGTTATACACTTATGTACTAACTACGTCAATGGTTTTTTGGGGATTAAGAAGGTTATATTTAGAGGAAGTGTACCAGCATTTGGGTGGAGGGAGAGTGGGAAAACAATTTAGGGGAAACCACCCTCAGTACACCCGACCGGGATTCGAACCCTGGTCTCCCCATCATTGGTGGTCCATTTTATTGCGAAAGTAACGCCTTAGACCAATCGACCACCGAATCGAGTGATAAAATAGTAAGATGTTGGCGGTATCCGAAATATTCTCGAGGGTCCTTGAATTATACACTTGATGAATACACACCAAGCATTTCTGATCGAAGGCTGTTTCAGCCAATTATAACAACGAGGGTTGAGTTGACAGTGCTGCTACCTACCGATGATATTAGAAACTGTCAACCACCATTTATTTAACCCAATGAAAATAAGTATCCTACTATATTTAAAATCAGCACCATTTTATTGTTTATCTCGACTGTTATTTCATTAAAAAAAATTTACGAAAATCAAAGCATGCCAATAAACATATTTTTTAACTTACTTTTGGTGTTCATAGTGGTAAGCGTGAATTGATTAATCAACTTTTAGAAATTATCAACTTTTTAATATTATATAACGTATCTGCTTTAGCGACCCGTATAGTTTAAAATGGCGGGCAACATCAAGTTATTAACTCCAGAAAACGGAAAGAGAATAATAAAACACAGTTTCCAGTCAAAACACCGCACCAAGGACATGTCGACGACGTATTGCTTCCGTCCTTGGTTCAAGGGCGTGTGAAGGGTGAATCGCCATCCTGGGTGACAATTTGGACGTATCTATGATTGGTCACATGATTGCCGACGCTACTGGCAAGGGTACATATAAAGGCGACAGCGCATCAGCGGATAGTTCGGATACAACCGTTATTAATGTCCTTTATATGAAAATTTAACTAGATTTATTTTTTAAATTGTGTATTTTGTACATGTTAATTGGACTCAAAAAGATATCACCGGGGCCTCAGGGACGGGATGGGATGAGTGTGTGTGTGTGTGTGTGTGTGTATGTGTGTGTGTGTGTGTGTGTGTGTGTGAGGGGGGAAAAGGGGGATGGATGGAACGGAAAGCCAGCGTAGAGTTGCCGTAGTTTTCATTAATCCTTGTCTACATGCATGTATGAGAATGTGTGTGGAGCTGCAGGTGTATTAACAGGTGGATATTAGCCTCCCCCTTTCTTGCTCATTAACTGGCCGGTCACATCGCCTTGTGACACGAGTTTTCCGGGAGATGACGAAAACATAATAATAATAATAATAATAATAATAAAACAAAATAGGAAAGAAATTAACGTGAGAGTCACCCGGGACTGGTTTTAAGGTTATTCGACAGTTAGAATTACCAATATATTTTTTTTATCAGTCTATAACATCTTGGCAAGGAATTCAACAAAGGTGAGGGTGGTCTGTGGGTTATCTTGGAAAAGATAGCAAGTAACAATGTCTCAGTCCATTCCAGCTACACCGACCAGATAAGGAAGCCGGTGTCCGCTTTACCTGAGTGTGTCATTAGTTGGGATTATCTGACCCTTTTCCTAGGCCGGGCATATTATGTTCTGCTAGTCGGTACTGTATCTACAATCGGTACAGTCAATACAAGATATTTCATGAAAGAGAGATTTAAAATATGTATTTTTAATAATCAATTCGGATACATTATTAAAATTAATGAGTAGAGCTAGGTTAAATAAAACAAATTATAAATAACTACAATGCATACTACGAAATAGTATGGAATCAAATTATGAGCCTATAAGAAGAACAGCACATTATTTAAAACTATACAATTTTACTATTTTTAAACAACTTATAAATTAAACATTTTTCTTTTCAACATATTATAAATATTTCGTTGTGTACACCCCAAATGAAGGTCTACTTATACTAAATTTCAGCCCCATACGTATTTTGTCTTAACAATGGTAGATGAAAAGTATAAATAGCAAGTTTGACCCCTTATTACTCGTGAACTGTAATGATTGAAATGATTGAATCACTATACTCCATTCATGGTAGGAATTACTCTCTCAGAGGCCTTTTTTCCTACCAATATCCTACTAAATAATAGCTTTCTGGTAGGGAAAAAGGCCTTTCAGAAAACAATTCCTACGGTGAACAGACTTTATTTATAGCTTATAAAACTATACATGTGTTAAAACTGTGCAATAAAATGATTAATCTCGAACCACCTTAATCAAGGAAGACTGCACCGGCCGCTAATTATAATTAGTCATAACGAAGAAAGGTCTGGATTCTCAGAACGGCCGAAATGTTATCATTGTTGGTGAATTAACGGGTTCAGGGGGAAAAAAAATCAACCTTATAATCCTTGTTGATTTAAATGGAATGTATTCATTATTTAAACATATCTGAAATCCGTAAATCTAGCTTTAAATAAAAAAAATGTCTATATTAGCTATCCTTACTGACTGACTATAAAAACTACTTTTAGTTCAAGGGGTAAGGTTACCAGAAATCACTGCTATAACATATTTTTCATAAAATGAGGGTTATCGTGATTTTGGTTAGATTCCCGACCGGATATAATAAGGATAGTTTTTCCAAATTGCGTTTCTTCTCTCTCCCCACGCAAATGCGTGTATTTTTCCTCTAAATTCAACCTTCCTACACCGTCGGTGTAGCTAAATGTGGATGTACCTGACGTGGACCATCAACACACACAATGTACACCGTGTTTAACCATTTATGGAACTTGTAAGAGCGTATGTGGCGCCCACGTGGTAAAATTGTGAAGCTTCAAAGCAGAAAAGCTGTTAGTTAACATAAATAAACTTGTTGGATGTATAAAAATTAAGTTTTAGTCCAAATTTTACAGGGACAGATTATATCACGTCAAACCTCTAATTAAAACCTACATTTAATCGGCCATTAAAATAAATCATTGGGCAGGTAATACTTCATATTATTAATCAAGGAGACATGGTTTTGTTAAATAGATGAGTAAAGAATAATAATTAATTAAATATGGTTTTTAAAAAAAGTTAATTTTGGTTATGATTCTCATTTAATCTTCTAAGAAGGGATTAGATTTTCTCTAAGTGGCTTCCATAGCTGATTTGGGTGTAAGTTTGAGTCTCTAAAGTTGTAACGCAGATGTGTGTGGGTTTAAACATCTTATAATGTTAAAATGTGGACCATATCAGATCCTGATCTAGAGAATAGCAATAAAAAAAAAGCTCATGATGAGCTAGTCATTATTTAGTCACTAATACAAGGTACAACGATGAAATTTCTAAGCGTCATGCTGACCGGATATGTCTTGTAAGGACTACAAGGGGGAATGTTTATAGAGTTTAATCTAAAAACAAAATTGAAATTGATTGGTTCTTCGACATAATTATTGGCTTAAGTTAAGGTTGGAAGGGAATGCGTTAAAGTGTTTGCAGTTTTTATAGCAAAAAAATAATTATTTTTTTCCCACCAAAATTATCATCATCATCATCATCATATTGTGAGATGAAATGGAGGACCTACAGTTTAACGTGGAATCCGAACCACGTTGGAGGCCTGGCATTCCTCACATTCACAAATTGTGAATAATACAAGTCTTGTCAGAGGTGAAGGAAGGGTTTGGCAATCAGGTATATCTGTGCCGGGACCGAGGATTGAACCCCGGACGTCAGCACAGAAGTCTGACATCTTTCCCCTAGACCACCAGGTCACCTATTCCGCCAAAATAAATCAAAGTATTTCTTCAATAGAAACATAGAGTTTAGTTTTCTTCACATGGTGATATCAACAGTTATTGAGTATCTGTCATGAGCATTGCGGCATTAGACGACAAACTTTTTAGATGAAGAGAAAAAAAGTTGTAATTAAATTCAAGTACACCTCTACATATATTCAAGAACTTTTGATGTCATCATGTGAAGAAAATTAAACTATATGTGTGTATATAAGCAATATTTGGTTTTTTATGACCAACAAATTTGTTTGCTATAAAAACTACAAAAACACTTAGCTTTTCTCGTTTCCCCTTCCTACCTACCTTAATTCATGTTTGAGAATGCGTCAGGATTCATCAAAATAAAGAAAAAACAAACTTTATTATATCTGTCGACTGTTTGAACCCACTAGTTTAATTTTTTTTTTCCCATCCTCTAACGCCACGCGTCATATCTTCCTCGGACGTCCTTGGTTCAGATCCGGACCGGTTTAGTACAGGACCAGATTGTCCTTGATTCTCATGCACTTGTTACAATCAGCGCTAATTTACTTTGATAGGGCGCCAGGTAGTTAAGAGCCTACCAACGTTCATTATGAGGTCATATTATTACTAATTAATTGATGAGGTTACAACACATAGAAATGAATTTCAGAGTTATTAATTTAGGCTGATTAATTGAAATATATTCACTGTCAACCTAATGCTAATTACTATTTCTCTTTATGATTTATGCTAGAACCAAGAAGGAGTGATTATGTCCCCTCCATATTATTCGACTATCACACTCCATTATGGCTGACGGATTGACCACGAATGTTCCTCCGATAGCAGTCACAAGATCTCCTGCTACCCTTGCGGCCCATCCCATGTTAAAAATAAATAACCCAAGGTCGCTTTCATTGACTTAAAAAAACTGCACCTTGGGGTCGGAAAAATCTTGTAAGAATATCTTGTAAGAATATCCTGTACTCAAAGGATGTCAGGAGTGTTTTTATATCTATTTGAACATTCCACAGTACAACAAATCATATTTTCTTTTCTGACGCTTTTATCTTGATTCATTGTATCTAAGTTAACATGATAAAACAAGAGTTTTAAACATGGGTGGAACATCCAAAAACCACACTTCACTTCTGTGTTGCTAATTTCCACCGCTACCAGCGCTCTATGTATCGACTTAGGGCGTCTATAAACCGCTCCTGGTTGACAGTATAATTAATGACACCGCCGTGCTATTGCGATATTGATGAGTTATGAGATACAAGTTACCGGAGGCTAAGGTGATGTTCACGCGGATCTGATAAACATCCTATTAATAGGAACTGCTCTTGAAAGGTGGCCTTCAAGCACGACTGCTGGTCAGGTATAACAGCCTTGGCAGCTGATTGACGTCTGACGTCTCAAGTACGAGCTAATCAATGATCAGGAAATTAGTTTTATATATCTCGTCAGATGTTTCATTGGCATTATTCCCAACTGTCCCCCCATCCCACACACCCCAAACACACAATAATATGCTTAAATGGGACGCTCAAAAGAAATAGTGAAATGTTTTATTCAGAAAATTAATAATCCACGTTTGGCTCAATGCTTAAATAATTAAGGTAATTTTTAAAAATATACTAGTTGAAGTATCCAAGTTTGCCTGGGGTACATATTTTTTCACTTTTTAGTTTAATGATTGTACTTAGAAGGTGCTTTTAGGTCCTACGTTGGCTGAGGTCCGACCGGGTTTTTAATATGTTTAAAAGAATTTAGTAAGAATTTTAAAATTACAGCTTCAAGGTGCATACGTTCGTGTACAGGGTCCATCAATGTTTAAAATTTCAGGCCTCTGCGTGCGGTAGATAACGCTCAATGCTCATGACAGACAAACAAACTCTTTATTTTGCACCGCATCCTAATACCCATTCGGTTTTTACGCTTTTATTAATATAGAAGAATAAGGTTAATTTCGCTATCTTGTTATTCAATTGGTACTATGCATATCTATTTATTCTTATAGGGGTGTAATGCAGCAGGGTGTACATAAATGAAAGTACAGTAGTTAGCTATAAAAAGTGTTTATTATATATCAAATAAAAAACAGCCTTCAACAAAGGTTGAATTGAAAGAGGTGTGTACGTATACACTGCATTAATCTTTAGAACAAGAAGGTCCTGGGTTCATGTTGATTGCTTACATTCATTGGTTTGAAAAAATAGTTTCTTTTCTGCTGGGTTTGTTTGTTGCTTATTTCTTCAGTTTATAACTGACAGAGGTGTCGTAAGTGTTCTTAATATACAAACACATTTTCATTTGCCGATTGTTCAACATATTGAATAACAAAATTTAAATGGTCTTTACACTTCGCTCACCTTAATTGTAGGCTGAGTAGTGTCTCCTACCTATTATTCTTCCTCGTCCTCCGAAGATTCTGTTTCTTCAGTTACATTGGCGACAATTTCTTCTTCAGTCACACAACGATCGATGTTTAATCACTTGCTTGGAAATGTAAAACACGTCAGATAAAAATAAGCATCCTTTATTATTATTATTACAATTTTTTAACTGTCCGTTATAATAGGGTCCGTTATAATGAGGTTCTACTGTATTCCAATTTAAAGTGAGACTTGGTTTGTTCTGTACCCCCATTAATTAGGAACAAGCGACGCCTATGCTTTAAGTTTAGTTTTACTCTTTTTAAAGCCTTTTCAAACAGTTGACAAGTTATTAAAAAGTGGTTCAGGATTCAACCGCATATAAAAATATGTTTTGTCAATTTTAAAAGTAGACTCAATTTAAAGCATTTCCTCTCAAGGGCGACCCGAGGTAAATTTCGTGCCCGGGCGGGATTGCTTTGTGGCGCCCCCTTATAATATAATCCATTCACCATAGGAGTGGTGTTAGCTGACAGCTAGCAAAAAGCTACCAGATGTACTCTCAGGAAGCCATTCGCCAAACCATATGATTTGCAAGATCATAATATTATGTCAATTTGTTATTAATTTTGGCAGTCAGAACATTTACAAAAAAATATATATATATTTATTTTGACCGTTCTTTAAATCTTCTGCTAGCTGCCAGCTATCACACTTTGCATAGTGATTGGACTTTATGAAAATATGAAAATAATACCCAAACCTAACCGCTCCAAACCTAACGTAGCCTGGCCGTGATAGGAAAATAATCTGAGGAGAAACTCCACTAATGTTTTTTTTATTATTATTATTATTTAGCACCGCGTCTTACTACCCGTTCGGGTTATACGCTTAAGTACTAATTACGCTAATGGATTAGGAATTGGGAAGGTTGAATTTAGAGGAAGTGAACCCGCATTTGCGTGGAGGGAGAGTGGAAAACCATTTAGGAAAAACCACCCCCAGTTCACCCGACCAAGATTCGAACCTCGATCTCCCCGTCCTTGGCAGTCGGGCTCAACACGACTAGCGCGTTAGCCAACTACGCCACCGAGGCGGGTTCCACTAATGTTAACTATACGCTAAACGTTTCACTTCGAGATTGTACAAAAACTGTTAGTTACAAATAAAGCTTTAAGAACCTATTTTGTAGATAATGGTCACTTCTACTTTTTTTTATTATAAGTTTAACAAACACGAGACATTATTAACAATGTACGTTATAATTACGTCAAGAAAAAAGTTTTAGGGAGTAATTTTTTTCAAGAAGGCAAATGTAAAATAACTTTTTAAGAGTGGCACTAAATTTTATTTTACTCGTCACAAAATTATACTAATATGTGAAATTCCATGTAGGTATCAAAAAGTGGACGATTGTTATGCTTAGAAATTCCAATGTTACGCCTAGATTAGTTAAGGCTTGGAGTTGTTAGGTTTGGGGACTATTTTCATATCACGCCCAAGCTCTGGCGGCCCCTCAAACTTGTGCCCTGTGCAGCCACCTCCACCTTTTCCCCCTCCATTCCTGACTCCTAATTTTAGTTCACTCCTTTCTAACCTCCATAAACCCCTTCACTTATGTACAACGACCAAAAAAAAATCTAATTTTCATAGAAAGAATCATATCCGACCGCTAAAAATTTTATTCGATCTACTTTCACGTGTTCATACGTCAAGTCATGTGATCTGCAGCTACCATTTTTGATAAATATTATTAATATATATAAAATAACAATAATTATGTAGTAAAATAATATCAATGTTGACTGCAAAAAAATTTGTTTTGTATTTTCTTAATGTTTATTCCTTCCAAAATCGTGCTGTACTTTTGTTATTCTATTTTTATGGCAAAAAACACTGTATAAAACTTCCCAAATTGGTATAAGGAGATCATACATAGTAATTTCAGCTGAGAAAGTTACATAGTTGTATTTAAACAGAGCCAAAGTAGTAATAATAGTAATTGTATACTACTACTACTAACAATAATAATATGTTTTACTAAAATTGCTTTCTATGATAATAAAAAACAATTAAATAAATGGTACGACACAATCACACACAATTTCTCATATTGTAGATTAAAGGTTAGAAGATGATTAAAAAAATTTGTTTTTAAAGTAAACTATCCTTAATCATGTTTTCCTCATAAAAACCAACACCATATCTTGTTGATCACGCCTTTTATAAGTTTACACCAAATTGTTCAAATATATTTAAGAAAATTCAAAATTTCAAAATCAATTATTTGTAAACAACCTACAATTATTTATTTGTAAAAATAAAAAAAGTATTCTTATTTGTCATGAAAAACTATCCCCATTTTGAATTCAATCTTCAAGGACAATTTCAAAATAATGCAAATTTTCTATATTATAATATCTGTCGTAAGTAAATCAGCCTTAAATTAGTAAACAGCTTTATTTGTCATGTTCATGTCAAATACTCCTCAGATAAATATTTTAAGCAAAATTGCTAGAGCCATTTTCAAAATAATTTGAATTGTTCAAAAATAACTAGTCTCTAATCAGCCCATCCATCAAATTTTTACCCAAAACTAAGTATATGGGGTTATTTGTAATGTCAAACACTTCCAAGATTCCCATTTAGAACCAAATCGTTAAGGACAGTTGTAAAATATTTCAAGTGTATAGTTGGCTTTTCCATCAATAATCGAATGAACTAATAATATTAATAAAACTATGGTATTTTTGTTTCACAGTTGTGGCAACAAGAGATGATATTGTGAATGGAATAATACATTACAAATGATTATATTCACACTTTTATATTCTCATAAATGACCACCATAAAGAATAACATAAAAAAAGATATTTTTATGACTTTAGGAAAAAAGCCATACAAAAATATTAATTTCAAAAATAAAAAGTTTGTATTTTATTAAACACATGGACACGAATACCGGTTGAATGATGTCATCCTCCGCATTAATTTCGTCCAGTTCGCCAACCTTTGAAAGCTTTCATTTAAAAGGTACAAGGGAAAAGGGGGAGATCCAATTTTAACTCAAATGGAGTTAGCACCCCCAACTCTTGGACAATCATGACACCTTTATAATGTACTTCAGATTATGATTAGAAGAGGTCTCTGTTATATTTAAATTAATTTAAAAAAGTATTTGTTGGGGTATTTATAGGGTTTGAAATATCAAAGTTGCTGTCCTGGAAATGTGTGTAATGTGACTTTCTATTCTTTTGCCCGCCCCNCCTCAATTTATAAATATTTTTTTGGTGAAATACAGACGCCACTATCACAAAAATAGAAACATCCAAAGAGTTATTTCCATAATTTCATATTTAAATAATGTAGACACGCTTAAAAGAAAGAATAATAAAAATAAGTTTCTTTTTTTTTGTGAAAGTTATGAATACACAAAGTGACAGATGCTCAACATCTAGGTTTTCAGTTCATATGGTTTGACGTATGAATACAAGAAAGTAGATTTGATGTTAGTTAAGGCTATTCGTAAGTATATTGAAGTATAGGTCTGGAAGAACGTAGCTTTTAGAACGTTGTTGCAGACGGCGGTCCAAATAATGAGCCCGGAGAAAACGGTTGATGTTTTAGAAGGTGACGCAACGAGATTAAATAGCTCGCGAAACTTTACATTGTAAAAAAAACGAAAGAGAGAGAGAGAGAAAAGGAAATCCAGGTGAAAAGGGGACGAGTGTGAAGGATAGAAGACAAACAAAAATAACAGGCAACCAAAATGTTATTAACTCAGCGGTGGCAGGTTATGCCGGCTGTGAAAAATTCGTTCCCGGCCGTAAGGGGAGGGTAATTAGATACCGCGTTTGCGGCCCCAACGACCTAGACTGCTAATCACCCGCGTGAAAGATGGGACCCCATGCTTCATTGTCCGCTGGGCGTCCGACAGAAAGGATGCCAGTCATTTGTTTATTCCTAGGACGTG
>CABFWB010006350.1:7700-34271 GCA_902151455.1 Timema bartmani
AAGTTTGGTATCGCTAGGTCTATGTGATGCAATGGCATTGTACCAAGTATATACTATAGAGACGTCACATGGCTCTATGGATTTGAAGCTTTTACCATTCGTGATCTGAATAAAACAATATCGAACAAAAGGTTAACAATTCCAATTTCAAAGATAATGTTCTTCTTACTATTATTTGTAACCGTAAAACTTTTTTATATCCGTTATTGTTTTTCTGTGGTTTCATGGTACCCGATTTGGTACATAGGAACAATAATCATTTAGAACCTGTAATGTGGCCAGTGTATTATTAACTTGGAGTAGGAATACTGATTTCTTTCTAAAATTAATAGGTTTTTAAAAAAAAAAAACACTTTGAAACGTTAATTTGAATTAAAATGTATAAGTTGTGTTAGGATAAATTATTTAATTATGCTAAAATATTAGGAATATAAATCAGTTGTACCATAATCTTGTGCCAAAATGTTAACTTGTAATATATAAATATTTATAACCTGAAACAATTTAAAGTAAATATGATAGAAATAAAGGTTTAATACAGTGATCGTTAACTATGTAATAATATGTAAAGAAGAGGAAAATAATAGTTTTAGTGACATTTTTCCTCGGCGTGTGTTGTAGGGGTGAATAACAGTGTGTTATGCATAACAGTCTTTCTCAACACGAGTGTTATTCAACTACATTGTCCCTAAACACGTGTGTGATATAAACATTAATGAGAGTGTGTTATTCAACAACTTTATTTCTCAACGTCGGTGTGATGGCGCTAACTTTGATGGCAAAAGTCTGTTTTATAACCCAAAGATGCTGCATTGGCGATATTTTTTTCCCCTTTATTTTTTCAAACAAATGTTTATTTTGATCGATAGGTTATATTTTAAAGTCACCAGTTTTTTATGTTCCGTTAAGCCAAATACTTGAATTCGTTAATCCCTTACATTTTACGTACCAATAAATGTGGTTATTGTGGTTATATTTATTTGTTTGAGAGCCAAAATTGTAATACTTGCTCTGATTGGTTATTTTTGTTACACATTCACTTGAATACGTTACATTGAGCACACTCTAAACCAACCTTTCGGTAACACGTGTTAATTTAATGATGCGTAGATCTACACCCTACTCTCTGTGCTACGAGTGATTTGGACAGGTTTGATTTTATATTTTATCGTATAGAAGGAGTAAAATATTTTGATCAAGAACATTTTATTCCTAGAGATTACGACTAATATTCACGTTTTATGTGCCCCAGATGGGGACAATTTATGAAGAACTAACTCAGTACAATCAGTTTGGATTTGAACCCCAACTTCCCCAATCAAACCAGACGTGGCTGATGCCTTTGTCAGCATGTCCACCGGTACGAGCCATAATTAGTTTTAATTTATACTTTCTATTTAAAATATGATGGCATTTAAGTGTGAATATATGGTCCCATGGTGTAATGGTTAGCACTTTGGACTTTGAATCCAACGATCCGAGTTCAAGTCTCGGTGGGACCTTGGTTTATTTTTCTCGTCAGATCTTTGTCATTTTAATTCTAGGGTCTGGATTTTTATGATAATATTCTTTTTAGTAAAGCACAGGCAATACCCGTGAATCAACAAACTGTGTTAATTATTTAATAGTTGTAGAGATATTCTTTTTTTTAAATATTTTTTGGAAATTTCTTGTCATTTTGGATATTTAGGTTGTATTGTCTTAAACAGACGTATTGGTGTGACCTATTTATTTCTTAAATAGTCATATACATATTTTTATTACATAATATAATCGATCGTTAAATGATTATGACCAGGGTTAGAATTATTTATTATTTTACCAAAGTGAAATTGAAATGTATTTACACCTTGGCGTTTAAAATTATTTATGGAATACTTTCTACCATCTATAACTAATGTTGTTATTATTATCTTTATTAATATTACCACCGCGTCTTACTACCCGTTCGGGCTATACGCACTTACGCTAATTTGTAATAGTAGGGTGATAGTGAGATGAAATGGAAGACCTACAGTTTAACGTGGGATCCGAACCACGGTGGTAGGCCTGGTATTCCACACATTCACAAGCTGTGATCAATACACGTCTTGTCAGAAGTTAAGGAAGGGTTTGGCAATCAGATAAATCTGTGCCGGGATCGAGGATTGAACCCTGGACCCTCAGCACAGAAGACTGACACCTTAACTATAGACCACCAGGTCACCTACCAATTATTATACATATATATTTTAAAAAGGTATATGATTAAGATAAAATAAATTATTTAAAATTTTAATTCTGGTTGAGATACCCAAAAAACCTGTCAAGCTAATTAAGGTATGTTTGAATGGTACGCGTGAAAGGGTAAGGGCTGGATATCACTTATCAGACATTTTTGAAACAAAAAATGTGTTGAAATAAGAATATGACTTTCCTCATTACTTTTTAACCTAGCCTTAGACTATGTTACTAAGGTAATGCAAGAGATTAGGGAAGGGTTGGCATTAAACGGTACATTGCAGCTATTGAGGTATGCAGATGATTTAGATTTGTTGGGCAATAGTAAGGAAGTTGTTGTAAGAAGGTGACCTGGTGGTCTAGAGGTAAGGTGTCGGACTTCTGTGCTGAGGTCCGGGGTTCAATCCTCGGTCCCGGCACAGATTTATCTGATTACCAAACCCCTTCCTTCACCTCTGACAAGACGTGTATTAATCACAACTCGTGAATGTGTGGAATGCCAGGCCTACCACCGTGGTTCGGATCCCACGTTAAACTGTAGGTCCTCCATTTCATCTCACAATCACCCTACCATTACACAAACGCGTATAACCCGAACGGGTAGTAAGACGCGGTGCTAATAATAATAATGTTGCAAGAAATGCAGACATTTTACTAGAAGATTGTAATAAAATGGGTTTAAAAGTGAACCCCGAAAAGACCAAGTATATGTTCACACAGAGAACACAGATTGGGAACGATAATTTAGAGATTACTGCGAACAACATATCATTTGGCAGGGTTAATGCATTTAAATATTTAGGAACAATTTTAACTGGCAATAACGATAATAGATTGGAAATTATTAAAATAATAAAGACGGGAAATGCATGCTATTTCTCGGTCAGTAAGTTGTAGACATCTCGCCTGCTTCCAAGGAATGTAAAACTCAGAATATACAAAACAATAGTTTTACCGGTTGTTCTCTAAGGATGTGAAACGTGGTCTCGAAAACAAATTTAGGATGTCCGAAAACAAGGTACTTAGAAGATATTTGTTACAAAAAGGAATGAGGATGCTAGTGAGTGGGGAAGGTTACATAATGATGAGTTACATACTCGGTTCTAATCACAATACATTGTTAGGATAATCAAGTCTCATAGATTATGGTGGGCAGGATATGCAGTGCGAATGGGAGATTCTAGAACTTTGGTCAGGGTACTGACTGGTAAAAATGGGAAGATACCATTGGGAGGACCTAGATGCAGATGAGAGAATAACATTAGAATGGACCTGAAAGAGATAGGGTGTAATGAGGTGGACTGGATAGAACTAGCTCAAGATAGGGATAGAGCGTAATGAGGTGGACTGGATAGAACTAGCTCAAGATAGGGATAGAGTGTAATGAGGTGGACTGGATAGAACTAGCTCAAGATAGGGATAGGGTGTAATGAGGTGGACTGGATTGAGCTATCTCAAGATAGGGATAGGGTGTAATGAGGTGGACTGGATAGAGCTAGCTCAAGATAGGGATAGGTGGTGTACTGTGTGTCTCGTTGGATTTTACGGTGACGTGGAGTATTGGTGTTCGAATCCATTCCTGATGTTATGAGTTTTTCATCTCTAACCCTTCTGTGTGAATAAAGGGGCATTGCGGACGGGTAGTAAAACGCGTCACAAAAGTGGTCATTAGAGTCATAAACACAACTAAAAGCAATTAGATCCAAGAAATAAAACAAATTAAATATAAATAAAGGAAATCTCAGTAAATTTATTGTTTTTGGCTGTGTGAAGTGTTAGGATGGAACGCATTAATAAACAATGGAATCGGAAGTGAAGCGAGTAAAAAGGTAAACTATAAATTCCCCCGCAATTGATTAACTTATTAGTCGTATTTTTTCTAACGGTGGTTTATTTAAGGTGAGGATGTATGGGATGCAAAAGACTTCCAGTGTTGTTGTTTTTTGTAATTTTTATAGCAAAACATTTTCTATCCACAATAAATAAAATATTGCTTATATAGAAACACTTAGTTCAATTTTCTTCACATGGTGACCTCAAAGGTTGTTGAACATCTGTCATGAGCATAGCAGCATCAGATGACAAACTTTTTAAATGATATGAAAAAGTTGTCATTAAATTCAAGGACACCCTAGATGGATATTATTATTATTATTACTACTATTATCACTGCGTCTTACTACTTGTAAGATGAAATGGAGGACCTACAGTTTAACGTGGGATCCGAACCACGGTGGTAGGCCTGGCATTACACACATTCACAAGTTGTGATTAATACACGTCTTGTCAGAGGTGAAGGAAGGGTTTGGCAATCAGATAAGCCCGTGCCGGGATCTAGGATTGAACCCCGGACCCCCAGCACAGAAATCCGACACCTTACCTCTAGACCGCCGGGTCACCTAGATGGATATTCAAGAACTGTCAATATCATCATTCAGACGAGGCCGGAGTGGCGGGCGCATGATTATGCAAAACCTTTCGGACGCATTTTCTCTTTTGATACGTATTTATGACACCTTAAACAATATAAAAAAACACAGGTTGCCGCTAACTCTTGTGCTCAAGCTTCCCTTGCGCCGCCATTAAAGATGACGGACGGGTCAGTTCTCATTGACGTCATTATTTTAGTAACCGCTCATCCGATTTCAATAATTCTTTTTTTACCAAGAAGATCATAAAATATTATTTTAACTTATTACTATACATTTTTTGTTATCTCCTTTTGTTTTCCTGTAAAAATGCAAAATCGTTAATTTTAGGTAAAAAAAATAAGTTTGTCCATACTTTAAGCGGAATTACTCACTTTGCGCGAATATTTAAGTTGCACTAATTATGACCAATGAGATTAAGTTTCCTTAGAATACAAGGATGAGATATTATAGACTCCTCAACGTAGCTCAAGACTTTACTCTGACATTAAAAAAAATAATCTTAACACCTGTCTTACTACCCTTTCGGGTTATACGACTATGTACTAATCACACCAATGAGCTAAGGATGGGAACGGTTGAATTTAGAGGTGGTTTACCCACATTTGAGTAGAGTAAAAGTGGTAAAACCATTACGGAAAATAACCGCTCTCAGTACGCTCGACCTAGATTCGAACTACAATTTTCCCATCCAATGGGTCATTCTATTGTGAGAGTGACACGGACTATATGGCCACCGAATAGGGTAACCCCAAAATAGTTTACTGCTACTTAAAAATGCGTTTCTTTTATTATTTTTTATGGATTCCCTCTCATCAGCATTTTTGTTGTTGTAAATATTATTTCATTTCTGTTGTTTTTTTTAGGCCTACATTTAAACTTTTATATATTTCTGTAGTTCTTTAAAATATTTTAAAATATTTAGCTTAACTTTAATGTTATTACTGTATTGTACTGATGCGTGTATTTTTAATATATTTATTTCCTCTCTTATTTTATGCTATCCATTTTTTTCTTTAGTTCATTTTATTTTCATAGAATATTTCTTTTATCAGCTTTTTTTTTTACTAAACTTTTAGCTTCAGTTAATTAACAACGCACTGCCTTTAAACTGTTAACCGCGAAATCATACGCCCGTAAAATGCCCTGTGCTCTTCCCCCTTCCCCCCAACCATCTTTTAAAGCCCTCCTTGTTTTATGTCTAGCCAGCATTAAAAGTTATACTGTCTAAATCAGCCAAGAAACATAATACAGCCGCCTTTAGTATGCCGACCGCTCATAAGTGTCGCCGGCTTTCTAATTTATTACCGCTATCTAATCCTGTTTTATACCAACGGATTGTCGTTAGGTGGATTAGGACTGTGAAATGCTATAAAACATTTTCGGTAATCTCGATCAAATGGTCTCTTTTGCACAAAAGGCGTTTCCACCGATGTATCGTAAACGAGAATGCAAATCATTGCAATAGGGGGAGAAATTCTCTATCCATTATTCTTTTATATACTGTACCTATATAAAGATTAAATTAAAAACTGTTCAAAACGGGATGTATCGTCATAATAAATATTTATGCTTTGAAATCAATCAAAGAGATATTTGATTTTTTTTTTAAATTCTAATCTCTTGAAGCTTCCTTCAAATTGGTTCCAAAAAAATGGTTCTGAAAATAAATTTAAGATATTGAAACAGTGGTTAGTGTTGCAAAAAAAAAAGTTCGAGATTTACTCTTACTGTCCTGATTTATTTAGGGAATGTAATATGATTTCCAAGAAAGTCTATTTTGGTTTAATTAAGTAATATTTTGTTATCTACGCCTTGATAATCGGCGTGTGTGGGATATTTTGAAGAGCTGTGTCGTTTTAGTCGTTTATATTATTGGAACAGTAAAAGTTGGAAGTACATTACATATAACATTTAAAATACGATTATTTTAAATAAATAATACGTGATAAATATCCAATTCTTCTGCAATACGAGTGATTAGAAATGGTCATAATTAGTCAAAAGTCGTAGTTAGCTAACGCGCGAGTCATTCAGAGGACGGGGAGATCGAGGTTCTAATCTCGTTCGGGTGAACTGGGTGTGGTTTTTCCTAAATTGTTTTCCACTCTCCCTCCACGCAAATGCGGGTTCATTTCCCCTATATTCAATCTTACAAATTCCTAACCCATTAGCGTAATTAGTACTCAAGCGTATAACCCTAACGGGTAGTAAGACGCGGGGCTAAATAAAAAAAATAAAAATAAAGTCAAAAGTGTTATTTTTATTTTCTTCTTCCTAGGAATCCTAGACTTTTGGAGGAGGATTCGAATAATCTGATGATACCGTACTATAATAAATATGTAATTTATATTGTAGCACTATTTTAAATTCCAACCCCACACATTAGCTCAGTCGGTATTATGTCTGCCTATTAAGCTAGGTGTCCCGGTTTCGATTCCCGGCATGGCCAAAAATGTATCATTAATGAAACGTAGGTTTACCCTCTCACATTGATAAATTAACATCCGGGGAGATGGTTTGTTATGCCTGTCCTAGTCTTAAGTTAGATTATAAGACATGAAGCTATAACAGACCTAGCAAGCCTGAATTGGAAAATATATGGCATGAATAAAAAAACTGACCACAGGCTGGAAACAGTGATGGATGTAAAGTAAATTCAAATTCCCTTTCTTTTGATCACTCACACCGGTGGGTGTAAATTGTGTCAATTCAACCTTACGTAATTTTCTGGCATTTGGGAGGTCTGGGTTCAAATTCCAGCAAGGTATACTGAGTTTTTTCTTTTAAATGGTTTTCTAGTCTCTTTAAACGTAAACGATGGTATTTTTTCTTAAAATTATACCTTCCTCATCTATAATGCCATTAGTATAATTAATATACGGATAGTCCAAACGGTAATACATGAAACACGGCGGATAATCAATTTTTTACATAAAAGTATGTATAATTACTGTTTAATTAATTTATTAATCTGCATCTTAGCTCAAAGCAAGATGTCATAATATAATGTATTACTTACATAGTGATTGTAACATCAAATAAAAATTACATTTAACTTCTCTTTTTTTTTAGCACCGCGTCTTACTACCCGTTCGGGTTACACGCTTATGTACTAATTACACTAATGGTTGTGAGGACGAGGAAGTTTGTATTTAAAGGAAGTGTACCCGAATTTGTGTGGAGGGAGGGTGGAAAACTGTTTTGTAAAAACCACCCTCAGTACACCCAACCGAGATACGAACCCACTATCTCTCCTTCATTGGTGGTCTAGTCTACTGCGAGAGTAGCGCGTTAGACCATGTGGTGAGTAAAGCAGGTATTTAAACTTGTTATTAAATGGTTTGGTTTTAACGAGAGATGAATAAATCGTGTTGTTTTCTTTTTTACGTTTTTTACTCGACATCTCGGAGAGAGAAGTTCTGTGATAGTAAATAACCCAAGATGTTGATAACTGTCGTCGTTTCATGACCTCTGAAACCAAATAAGTGTTTTTTCACGACGTCGTCTGTCTGTACCTCGGGTTAGAGCCAAAACTATTTTACCAATTGGGCTAAAACTTGGTATCTAGGGTTTTCATAAGCTCCCCTCGAGGGGTTTTTGGAATTAGCTATCCAACCTTAAATTTAAAGGTAGTTTACTTAAGGGCAAAATAACGATTTTGATTACATTATATATCTAGACACCGTTAATTATTATAAACAAGATGGTAACCCCCATTTACTCATGAAAATTATTTTGTTAGTACCTTACATCAGATAAATTTTCCAATTTTCATAATTTCTCCGCAACTATTTTAGATACGAAATATCTTATCATTGTAAAGTTGTAGTACTATTAAAGATAATAATCTTTTATTGTAAATATATTTTTATAAAACCAATAATGTCTGAGCTAATGTTCCTACAACAATGTATAGACCTACTATTTCGTTTCACAAATCTTAAGAGTTTTTAGTAAATGTCTATTTTAAGAGAAAAGCATGAGAAAGTCTGTGCGGTGCGCCGTTCCAAGTTTACCAAGCTAGTATCTGTATTTTTTATTACTTCTCTAAAATCAGTCACGGTAAAAGTAATCATGAATAACAAATATTATTTAATAAACACATCTATTCACCAGATAACGTCTGGAAAGCAATTGTAGTAATTCTATCTATAAATACATTAATTATTAAAAAGGTGATCTGGTGGTCTAGAAGGTAAGGTGTCAGTCAGACTTCTGTGCTGGAGGTCCGGGGCTCAATCCTCGGTCCCGGCACAGATGTATCTGATTACCTTCACCTCTGACAAGACGTGTATTAATCACAACTTGTGAATGTGTGGAATGCCTGGCCTACCACCGTGGTTCGGATCCCACGTTAAACTGTAGGTCCTCCATTTCATCTCACAATCACCCTACCATTACACATTAAGCGTAAGTGTGTATAGCCCGAACGGGTAGTAAGACGCGCTGCTAATAATAATAATTATTATTATTATTAAAATATTAATTTGGTGAGCCCTGTATAACTTTAAATCTTAAGCATGAATATATCAAATATGTACAATTTTTTTATAATAGTGGTATTAATTTAACTACTTTATTTTTATACATTCATTAACTCCATAATGAACATATATTTCAAATTAATCCCTTAATTTTAACTTGTTGCTATTTAAAAAAAATACACAGTATTGAAAATTTAGTCAAGTATTTATGTTTGAAAATAATTATTTGATAAAATCTTTAAGACTCAGGTTTGGCTCCAGTTGATTGAGAAACTATATTACTAAATAATATTTATTTTTAGAAAATAGCCAGCTGTACATTTTAGCCATAGTCCAGAGATAAAGCTAACTCTTCTCTCCTTTATCGTCTAGAAAAGACGGGAATGTACAGTAATTAATTAATTTTAGCACCGCGTCTTACTACCCGTTCGGGTTATACGCTTAAGTACTAATTACACTAATGGATTAGGAATTGGGAAGGTTGAATTTAGAGGAAGTGAACCCGCATTTGCGTAGAGGGGGAGTGGAAAACCATTTAGGAAAAACCACCCCCAGTTCACTCGACCGAGATTCGAACCTCGATCTCCCCGTCCTCGGTGGTCTGGCTCAACACAACGTGCGTTAGCTAACTACGCCACCGAGGTGGGTGAATATACAGTACGTCGTAAAAAAGTAAAATCAATTAACTTTTAATATTTGATAGCTGCCTCCAAACGCAGTTGCGATATTATTTCATTTTTTTTTGGTGGAAATTTTACATAAATAAGGATGAACAAAATATTGATAAAACACCAGAATTAATTAAAATGAGAAAATATACTATTAAAAACCAAATGTTTACACGAAGGAAAAAAAAAAGTTATGTTTATTTTATGGAAGGTATGTGCGTATGTTATAAAACCGTAAATGTTTTTTTTAGTATCACTTGAAATCACTTTCTTTTTACGACTAGAAACCAGAAGCGCTTCAAGCATTTTAATGTTCTTACGATAATTTCAAACATACAGATTTTTTCCCCCCTCGATTGTATAAACAATATATAGGCCTATTATTTAAGTTAATAACAAAAAACTATGTTAAGGAAATTTTGTTGTTTGCTTTATGTTAATTTGGATAGTTCGCTAGAGAGCCAGAAAGTAATGTATACCATACAATTAGTACAATTATTTAATGTAAGCGAATAGGACGATGAAGACGAATGAAACTTTTACCAGGATTGCAATTTAATTAATGTAAAGAGCTTTAAGTAAAACTCAGAATATACAAAACAATCATTTTACAGGTTGTTCTCTATGGGAGTGTAACTTGGTATCTTACATTACATGAAGAAAACAAATTTAGATTTTCGAAAACAAAATGCTTAGGAAAGATATTTGGTCTAAAAAGGGATTAGGCTACTGGGGAATGGAAGAGGTTATATAATGATGAGTTACATACCATTTACTCATCACAAGACATTGTTGGGATATTAAAGTCTCGTAGATTACGGTGGGTAGGACATGCAGTTTGAATAGGAGAATTTAGAACTTTGTTCATGGTCCTGACTGGCAAACACAATGGGAAGATACCATTGGGAAGACCTAGACACAGATGGGAGGATAACATCAGAATGGACCTGAAAGAGATAGGGTGTAATGAGGTGGACTGGATATAACTAGCTCAAGATAGAGATAGGGTATAATGAGGTGGACTGGATATAACTAGCTCAAGATAGGGATAGGATGTAATGAGGTGGACTGGATAGAACTAGCTCAAGATAGAGATAGGGTGTAATGAGGTTGACTGGATAGAACTAGCTCAAGATAGAGATAGGTTATAATGAGGTGGACTGGATAGAACTAGCTAAAGATAGAGATAGGTTGTAATGAAGTGGACTGGATATAACTAGCTCAGGATAAAGATAGGGTGTAATGAGGTGGATTGGATATAACTAGCTCAAGATAGGGATAGGGTGTAATCAGGTGGGCTGGATAGAGATAGCTCAAGATAGGAATAGGATGTAATGAGGTGGACTGGATATAACTAGCTCAAGATATGGATAGGATGTAATGAGGTGGACTGGATAGAACTAGCTCAAGATAGAGATAGGTTATAATGAGGTGGACTGGATAGAACTAGCTAAAGATAGAGATAGGTAATGAGGTGGACTGGATAGAACTAGCTCAAGATAGAGATAGGGTGTGATGAGGTTGACTGGATAGAACTAGCTCAAGATAGGGATATGTTGTAATGAGGTGGACTGGATAGAACTAGCTCAAGATAGAGATAGGTTGTAATGAGGTTGACTGGATAGAACTGGCTCAAGATAGAGATAGGTTGTAATGAGGTTGACTGGATAGAACTAGCTCAAGATAGAGATAGGTTATAATGAGGTGGACTGGATAGAACTGGCTCAAGATCGAGATAGGTTATAATGAGGTGGACTGGATAGAACTAGCTAAAGATAGAGATAGGTTGTAATGAAGTGGACTGGATAGAACTAGCTCAGGATAAAGATAGGGTGTAATGAGGTGGATTGGATATAACTAGCTCAAGATAGGGATAGGGTGTAATGAGGTGGGCTGGATAGAGCTAGCTCAAGATAGGAATAGGATGTAATGAGGTGGACTGGATAGAACTAGCTCAAGACAGGAAAAGTTGGTGTACTTTTGTAAGTGCGGCAATGAGATTTCGAGTTACTAATGCCATATAAGGAATAAATAAAGGACTTTAACAGAAACAAATAAAATAAAACGTTATTAATGCACCCAGTCTAACATTGAACATCAACTATTTGGGCTAGAGACCGTGACTCTAGTCGAAAATACCAACACTAATGAGTCAAACTTTGTTGCGGACACTGTATACATTACTGTCCAACATGGTTTACGTAGAGTAATACACGTGAATATAAACTGAGATTGTTTTCATATTTAAATGATTAGTATAAACATTACGTTAGCTCAATACAGTTTTACATGAAAGCCGATTTTGATCTGAATCGATTAAAATAAATTATTTTCTTAGTTATGGATATTTTTTTAACCATTACTTAAAATTTAAAATGAATTATTTATTCCTATTTGTTTCGTAGGACTTCCTTTAGGTTTCAATAGGAACAAAACTATTATAAAAAGACCAAATTATTTATTCTATCAGTACGATGGAGCCCCTGCGCCCTATAGGCCACAAGTACGGCGACTATTTAAGGCGATTCGCCCTTTTCATTTGGAGTGGAAATGCAGAGCCGTGGGAACAAACGATTATCTTCAATAATTTTTATTGTTTTGCAATTTTATTTTCGGAAACGGTTTGTTCAAGAATAGAAGCATGTTGATTAAGTTATACATTTTATATACACACCTCCTCTATCATTTTAACAGTGATAGAATATCAATTATTTCGACATTTTTCAATAGAAAACTGCTGGCTTCATTACAAAAAATAAGAAAATGTAACAATTAATAAACATCGATACATTATCTTAGAAGGGATGTTGAAAATATCAACATAAAAATTTCACTCGTTCTCGAGAAAACTGATTTTTCCGCAAGACCAGTCCGGTAGCTAGCGCCATCTACGATTTCCGTGCTCCATCTGTTCTTGTTGGCGCGGAAGGATACTTTGGTCGGTTGTGAAGCCACGCCACGCCTTTCACCCTCCCGCCCACCAATCCCACAAAATAGGTTTTATACTTACACTCTACAGGGCCAAGGGCCTTAATAAAGTCCACCCCAACCAGTGGATTGAGCTTGAGGGAGCCGGCGGAATGGCCACCAATTCCACCGAAACTCACACCCCTCGACATTATCTTGTGGGGTCATCTCAAAGCTTGGGTCCCCCCCACCTTACGATCCAATGCAGTCTCCTGAGGACAGTGGGTGAAGAAACCACGGGATTGTTACGACAGTTGACGTAGACATGCTTTGCCGTGCGCACGTCGAATATATACGCCGATTGTAGCAATACATATCCATGTGAACCTTCAAGTCTTACTGTGAACTAACATATACGTTTGATGTAAGTTAAAGGCACACTTCGTCACATCATTCCTCTCTTTAACTTTAATGTCGTTTTCCTCAAAAATATATGGGAAGAACTGATATTTTTATTGCAAAGATTACCTTACTTTTGACTTACACTTATATTCATAATCGTGTGGTACTGTACGTATTCGCGAAATACTAAATCATGGGTGACCTGGCGGTATAGGGGTAAGGAGTCAAACTTCTGTGCTGAGGGTCCGGGGTTCAATCCTCGCTCCCGGCATAGATTTATCTGATTGCCAAACCCTTCCTTCACCTCTGACAAGACGTGTATTAATCACAACTTGTGAATGTGACTACCACCGTGGTTCGGATCCCACGTTAAACTGTAGGTCCTCCATTTCATCTCACAATCACCCTACCATCACACATTAGCCCAAGTACGCATGACCCGAACGGGTAGTAAGACACGGTGCTATTAATAATAATAATAATAATAATAATAATAATAATAATAATAAATCATCCTGCGTATACCATTATAATGTAATCATGACGGAATAGTAGGGTTAGAATATTTACAAAATAATTATTTTCCATTGACGTGGTCCAAAGGTAACTCTAAATATTACCCGTTTCGGTGGCCGTATGGTCTAACACGCTACTCTTATGCCGAACTAGACTGTCGATGACGGGGAGATCGAGGTTTGAATCTTGGTCGGGTGTACTGAGAGGGGTGTTTACCAAATGGTTTTCCCACCCTCCCACTTGCAAATGCGGGTACACTTCCTATTAAAATAGCCCTCATGGTCCCTAAAACCATTAGAGTGATTAGTATATAAGCGTATAACCCGAACGGGTAGTAAGACGCGGTGCTAAAAAAAATGACAGCTCAGATCATATTATTTGATGGATGAATGTTATATAACAGAACAGTAGCGAAAACTACCGTCTATAAATGTCAAGAGGCGTACTGTCATATGCAATCACATGTTACATTAGAGAGGAATGCTCATGCAGTCACACTAGAGCCCGCTCCAATCCGATCCCCATACGAGCCCTAAAATAGAAAACGGTAATCGATGAGCTGTAAACCGATTACAGCGGCCCTGTGTAGCTTTCGGGCAGATGATGTTTACTTTCTTTTTTAAAAGCGACTGCGTAACTTTAAAAATAATTACTTTCAATAAAGATAGACTGTGTGTGTGGATCAAAAGGAAGGGGTAGGCCATGTAAGACATGGCTAAATGTTGTAGACCAATGTGTGAAAAAGAGAAACATTAAGAGTTTTAAGAATAAAAGAGCATGTATGACTCGGTGTATGGATGTTGAAGGGAGTATCCAAGGATAGGGAAGTGTGGAGAAAGTTAGTGAGGATGGATTAACTACGGAATTGTTGTTTTTTGAGAAGGGAACGTTGTGATTAGGTATGTATGTATGTATGTATGTATGTATGTATGTATGTATGTATGTATGTATGTATGTATGTATGTATGTATAATAAGAAAGATCTTCTCTAATGTGTTTCCTTAAATACCTCTACTTTCATCTTTGATGTCCCCAGTTCAATTCTCTGCCTGGTTTATTTACTTTTCGCTTCATTGGTGAGGGCATGGCTCTCTGGAAATGAATAAGTGCGTCAAGAGGTCTAGTCAGGGAGACTCCATTAACCAGAATAGCGTTTTTGCACCAATCTTGGAGGTTCCAATAGGTGGTACTTCCAAAGATGAGTAAGCCCGGTCCTTGAGTTAGACATTTGGTGCGGTGTCTACGTCATCCAAGGTAGATATTTCAGGTAATGGCAATAACTGTTACTCCTGAAACGTCATCAGACACTTCTTTACGGTATGATTCTTCAGAGTAAGATGTAATACAGATTTTTATCTCTCAAGAAAAAATCTTTCTACCCCGGTTGGGTTTGAACCCACGAACATTGGGTCTTGAGGAGAGTACTTTACCAAAATACCACCGCGATCAACCGGGAAGCTAGAATTTTGAAGTAAATTTACCCTTATTTGCATGGAGTAAGGATGGGAAAACGTCTAGGGAAAAGCCTCCCGACCAGGATTCGAACCCTGATCTCCCCGAGAATCCAATATGACACGATATTGAAGCGTTTTTACCATTTGAACACCGATATAGGGGTAAAGTGTTTATATTTGAAGTATTTATGCGCATGGACAGTTAAAGTCGAGTTCATTCCTAGAACACCTCTCAGAAGACGCTGGTAGCGGGCAAACTGAGCCTTAAGGGTTATTTAAAGTAAATAACAACAAGAATAGTAACGTTAAGACGTCGTTTATTTGTGTGTAGCGTGTAATGGCTTTGCCCCCCCTCCCCAAGTCAAGATTGCCGTCCTCCGAATGCTTCTTCGTTAATTGGACGGCGGTCGTCCGCAGACGCCGGGTCGGATAATGGTAGCAGATAATGTACCCTGTTAATACTTCCCCTACAGACCGTGTTCCGTGCAACAACCCCCTTTGGGATGTTGTACTTTTAACTAAGGTTATGTCCCACCGCTTGATTTGCGTTTATATAAGTGAATAAAAAAACACAGTAAGACCCCGTTAGACCAAACCCCGGTAGTCCAAAGTTCCGGATAATCTGATCACACTTATCGGAAAACGGGGAAAATAATCAAGTCAAATTAAATATATTTTATTGGTTAAAAAGCTCGAAGTTAAAAAAGAGAATCGTAAGAAAGAGTTTTAATAAATACTTAATATTTACATGTTGTAGTCAACACAATGGTTTATTTGTAACTAAAATAATTACAGTAAGGGGAGGGGACCTACACATTACGTGCTATACATGAGTTAAATAAATAAAAATGTGATTAAACTCATTAAACTCTAATTTAAAACTTGTGAAAATACACTCGATACCTAGATTCTCCCGCTTAATCCGAGTTTTCGCTAATTCGAACAAGTTTGGTCTCAATTAGTTCGGATTAACGAGGTTCCAATTAGCTCGGATTAACGAGGTCTCAATTAGTTCGGATTAACGAGGTCTCAATTAGTTTGGATTAACGAGGTCTCAATTAGTTCGGATTAACGAGGTCCCAATTAGTTCGGATTAACGAGGTCCCAATTAGTTCGGATTAATGAGGTCTCAATTAGTTCGGATTAACAAGGTGCCAATTAGCTCGGATTAACGTGGTCCCAATTAGTTAGGATTAACAAGGTCCCAATTAGTTCAAATTAAAGAGGTCTCAATTAGTTCGGATTAACGAGATCCCAATTAGTTCGAATTAACGAGGTCTCAATTAGTTCGAATTAACGAGGTCCCAATTAGTTTGTATTAACGAGGTCCCAATTAGTTTGGATTAACGGGGTCCCAATTAGTTCGGATTAACGAGGTCCCAATTAGTTAGAATTAACGAGGTCCCAATTAGTTCGGATTAACGATGTCCAAATTAGTTTAGACTAACGAGGTCTCAATTAGTTCGGATTAACGAGGTCCTAATTAGTTCGGACTAACGATGTCTCAATTATTTCGGATTAACGAGGTCCCAATTAGTTCGGATTAACGAGGTCCTAATTAGTTCGGATTGATGAGGTCCTAGTATTCACATTTAAGTAAAGAAGTATATACTTGTAAATAAAAACCATAACTTAATTTTAGGTTAATGGGACCTCACTTTTAGTGGGTAGTATTTTTTTACTTATTGTTTTGAGAGTCTTAACTTGTGTCTAGGAATTGTTTACTTAAACATATGTATTTGCTTCAGACAGGCACACCTCGCGATGCCTCTCTTATAATCAACGTTGTCTTCTTCATTTTAATATCCTAGGTCTACTAAGGAAACATTTTCAAGTGATTCATGCAGAAAATTATGATAACTATTTAGTTGTATGTCGAGGATGTGTAATACCGCACAGCACACTATTATTTTAAGTATATTTTTACTTGCTACTTTGACAATGTAAGGAAGTGTCGTACATGGCTTAATTTGTACCCATTGTCACAGTTGCAGCAGAAACATCAACATTGAATGTAAGAGAGACTAGGAAAGTGGAGACCATGGGAATGAAGTTTGGGAGGAGCATGTTAGCTATCATAAGGAGAAACAGGATTAGGATTGAAGTTTGTGAGGAGCATGTTAGCTGTCACGAGGAGAAACAAGATTAGGAATGAAGTTTGTGAAGAGCATGTTAGCTGTCACGAGGAGAAACAAGATTAGGAATGAAGTTTGTGAGGAGCATGTTAGCTGTCACGAGGAGAAACAAGATTAGGAATGAAGTTTGTGAGGAGCATGTTAGCTGTCACGAGGAGAAACAAGATTAGGAATGAAGTTATATGGGAAAGAGTTGGAGTACAGGGAGTACATGAGATAGTAGAGAGATGAGAGGAGCAGATAACAGAAAGTGTTCAAGTGAGAGGATAAGAATGGAAGCAATTAAAGAAGGAAGAATGGTGGAAGGATATAGGAAGATGGAGGTTTTTTACTAAACTGACCCAGCCACAGGCTGTTAACAGTTGATGATAACTTTGACAGAAGGGATGAGTCAGAGAAAACCCATTTTTAATTGTCCAAATACTATTTCTTTTATGACCCTTTCCTTTGAATGTAGTTGGTCGGAATGTTTCCCCTTTCTGTTTGTAGGATATTTGGATGGAGTCAGACGCCAAAGAAATATTCCATACACACTATCACCAAGCAGACAAATCAATCCATTAAACTGCAATGGTGTTTCATTAACTTTGCCATAAAATACTTTACAAGTCCGATTTACTTTTAGTTAATAAATCACTGCTGCAAGGAGTTTCAAGTAAAGTTTCATTATAGCATTAAAATTTTCGTCATCTTAATTGTTTGAAGAAGTTCTCTTCTTTTATTGATTTATAAATAATTATTTTCTAATTATTACGACAGTGACTCACGCAATTTAGAATAATCTGTCGAATGTAAAATAATGTAAATGAAGAGAAAAAGGTTGGGTTTTTTTTTCCCCCGTCGTAATCTCTAGTAACTATTCGATCACCTTTAATCGGCACTCCCAAAGCATTCCCTTCGCCTCGTCTATGGCAGAGTGTTCTGAAAATACCAAATGTCAACACGACGGGATCTAATCCAGATAACCTGTAAAAACAGAGACCAAGTGTTCAATCTAATGCGCGAAAGAAGAGTATAGACACTCCGTGGATTGGATGGCGTGTTTATCGAGACTACGAGAGGTTGGAGGAGGAAGGTAAAGAGGAGGAGGAGGAGGAGAATCAATTTCCTGAGGAAGAAAAAGAAGGAGAAGTAAAAGTAGTGGGTTGTGTGCAAACACTAGAGAAACCAGGTGGAGGCTATTTTATACGACTCATTTCCGTTTTCCATTTGCGGAGCGTCGATGTCGCTTAACCCACCCCTCCTACCACCTTTTATCCCCCCCCCCTCGCGCGCGCAATGGACGACGGGTGCCAAAGAGCTTTTCGGACCGGAACATAGGAGGAAGTAATTCATTCTTTCCTTACCTCTCCTTTTTATTTTGTTCGTTTCTGCTTTTTTTCTTTTATTCTTACGTTTTATTCTTTAAGTTTTTTTTTCCCGTCGTCCATCCTACCGTAAGTTCCTAAGACTTCAGATACACCTTCTTCAAGATCGCTTTATTCGAAGAGCTGAGAGCAAGATAGGGTTACGTTCTCGTTATTAAAAAGTTTCAAGTTCTAGATATTGATGATCTTGGTGCTTGTGCAGATTTAGAAAAAAAAAAAATTACAATTGGAAAAGGGGGGAGGGGGGAGCATTTTATCCCTGGTCTTCCGGATTTACGTGACTAAACTTTACCGATTAAGCTATCCGGAATCTAATCTTAATTGGTGTGGTGTTCAAATATATATATATTTTTAAACGCATTGGCGGTGGCATAGTCTGACGCGTCACTGTCGTCTTGATATATGTCTTTTTAGTATATCAATGCATTTCAAATTAATAACTTCCAACTACTCTCGCATTATACTAGACTGCCGATGAAGGAGAGAGATCTAAGTTCGAATCTCGGTCGGGTGTACTGAAGACAGTATTTCCAAAATCGTGTTCCGTTTTCCCTCCACGCAAATTCGGGTACATTTCCTATAAATATAACTTCCCTAATCCTTAAAACCATTAGTGTAATTATTATTATTATTATTATTATTATTATTATCACTAGCGCTGCGTCTTACTACTCGTTCGGGTTATACGCACTTACGCTAAAGTGTAATGGTAGAGTGATTGTGAGATGAAATGGAGGACCTACAGTTTAACGTGGGATCCGAACCACGCTGGTAGGCCTGGCATTCCACACATTCACAAGTTGTGATTAATACACGTCTTGTCAGAGGTGAAGGAAGGGTTTGGCAATCAAGACGTAATTAGTATATAAGCGTACAACTTGAACGGGAAGTAAGACGCGGTGCTAAAAAAAACTTCCAACTGGAGGCTCCTCTACATTTAAATGGATCTTGAAATATATTTCTTGTTTTTGCACTTATATCAAGGTCAGAAAAGAGCTGATGGAACTGCAGCTTGAGGTCAGAAAGGATATGTTGTTTAAATCATATGTGAGAGTGTAGATCTCTCTTCTTGTACACAGCACGTGGCATTACAGACATTGTCAGGTTAGCAATGTGACGGTGAGAGGCGTCGTGACATTGTCAGGTTGGCAATGTGACGGTGAGAGGCGTCGTGATATTGTCAGGTTGGCAATGTGACGGTGAAAGGCGTCGTGACATTGTCAGGTTGGCAATGTGACGGTGAGAGGCCTCGATGGCAGCGCGCGTCGATGAAAGAGCAATAAACGGCCACCGCCGCAACTACACAGATAGCAAGAAACCATCCGTAGACAATACACAAACGAATAGGCATGGCTGCGTCACAATTAACACTGCTCTTCTTTATCATCTTCCAGTTAGGTTTGTGCCTGTCAGCGAGACCAACATCTTCCTCCAGTTCAGTCTTTCGGTCATTGCTCTTGCCTCTCTCAGCTGCCGAACATTTGGCATTCTTTCCCTCTTGATGACTCCCTCCACGCCACCTCTTACTCGGTCTTCCTCTTGGTCTCTTACCTCCATTCTCCCACCTCCAACACTGCACAGAAACTCTTTCTACTTCCGACCTCTCAACATGTCCTAACCATCTCAAATGGGCAGCTTCTATCACTACTTTATAAATACTTAAAAAGTAATTTCACGATTACGTCGTAATATTTCTTTTAAAATCATCCTTATCTCTCTGGTCGTACAATATCAGGCTGCGGGTCAAATATGGCCCGCGGGTTGTAGTTTGCTGACCTCTGGTCTAAGGCATTACTTTAGCAATACACTTGAAAATCGATTAAGGGTATATTATGCTGTGAATCCTGTTTGTATGGTTTTTCATTCGTGGTTTACCACTCTTCATCCACGAAAACGCGGGTGTATTTCCTCTAAATTCTAACTTCATCATCCATACATCATTGGTGTAAACAGGCAGATATCCTGAGCAGGTAGTAGGCCGCAGTAAAAATATATGATAAGAAAAGACTATCACTAGTTTGCGCATGCGTACATTGTTTTGCCAATGAGCACTTGCAACAGTTCCATAACTCCTTGGAACAGTGCTACATTTCGCGGCCCAGTTTTTTTTTATAGGAATCCCTTATCCGAAAACTAGCAAATTTAAAATATCTACTTTCATAAATTCATACGTCTAGTCCTGTGATCTGAAGCTGTTATCTTTGATAGATACCTTAAAAACAACAGTAAAATGTTAAAAAAAATATTGTATTTTATAAAAGACCCTTGATTGGACCGTAGTTCTATGCCTCCTTGCCCCAGAAATGCGTCTCACTACTTCTGTTCCACGTAAATCACGTGGAGGTTCGGCTTTTAACCTCTGACGTCCGTGCTTCATGGCCTGACCGCACCATTCCCTGCGACCGGCAGTTATAAGCCTTCTCTGCTGTTTTCACCCACCTGGAGACCAAAACAACAACTAGGCTATATATAACCCTGCCGTGACCGAGAGCGGTAAAGGGACGGTCTTTATCAGTGCCCTTCTTCCCCCTTAAGTGTTTTCGGGAGATTCTTGTTTGAATCCAGGCTAGAGGCTTCAAATGATGATTTTATCGGGTGTTTAAAGTGTCTTCAACCCCGATCAGGTGGTCACATGATCTGAGTCATTATACTCTTGTAACGGAAAGCTTGAGGTTCCTATTTCAGTCTGGTGTACCGAAGATGATTTTCCACATTTATTTCTCCGTTCAATATCCACATTGTTGGCCTCACTGGTTTTTGGGGTAAAGTGTTTGCCTCAGGACCCGATGTTTGTGGGTTCAAACTCCATCGGGATCGACGGATTTTTTTTTTGAGCGATAAAAATACGTAGCACAACTTCCTTTTGGAGGGGAAGTAAAGCCGTTGATCTCATGTCGATTGTTGGTGTGTAAAATAAGCCTGGGAGGTATGTGAAAATACCTTTCCCGTCAAAATTGGTTGGCCCTTTGACTCTCGCTAATAGAAAATCTCGTGTGTTGATATGCGGAAGAGACTCAACACATCAACTCGTCCACCCAAACTTGGATTGTTCAGTGCAAAAGCGTACTAAGTAAACTGTATACCGTAACCCCCTCCCCCTCTCCCCGCAACCACAAAATTTCACAGCACTGGTATCACAGTTGGTCGTAAAATATTAAATATTACATTCAGTCATTTCACATGCATTGTATTAAAATCAAGTAGTTAGGTTAGGTTAGGTTAGGTTAGGTTAGGTTAGGTTAGGTTAGGTTAGGTTAGGTTAGGTTAGTTAGAGTCGTAATTACTTCGTACGCTTTTGCACTGAACAATCCCAGTTTGGGTGGACGAGTTGATGTGTTGGAGGGTGCACCAGTTGATGTGTTGGAGGGTGCACCAGTTGATGTGTTGGAGGGTGCACCAGTTGATGTGTTGGAGGGTGCACCAGTTGATGTGTTGGAGGGTGCACCAGTTGATGTGTTGGAGGGTGCACCAGTTGATGTGTTGGAGGGTGCACCAGTTGATGTGTTGGAGGGTGCACCAGTTGATGTGTTGGAGGGTGCACCAGTTGATGTGTTGGAGGGTGCACCAGTTGATGTGTTGGAGGGTGCACCAGTTGATGTGTTGGAGGGTGCACCAGTTGATGTGTTGGAGGGTGCACCAGTTGATGTGTTGGAGGGTGCACCAGTTGATGTGTTGGAGGGTGCACCAGTTGATGTGTTGGAGGGTGCACCAGTTGATGTGTTGGAGGGTGCACCAGTTGATGTGTTGGAGGGTGCACCAGTTGATGTGTTGGAGGGTGCACCAGTTGATGTGTTGGAGGGTGCACCAGTTGATGTGTTGGAGGGTGCACCAGTTGATGTGTTGGAGGGTGCACCAGTTGATGTGTTGGAGGGTGCACGAGTTGATGTGTTGGAGGGTGCACCAGTTGATGTGTTGGAGGGTAGACATGTTGATGTGTTGACTCTCTTCGGCAGAACAATAACAGTGAACAAGTTGAGTTACAGCCGTTGATTGATATACTCAGTTGGTTCATAAAGTGCATGTTAAATACCTCAAATTAATATATCCACATTATTGCGGGTGCACTTACTCTAAAACAGACTTTATCCTCCCTTACTCTTAGATTAAGCCCTCATTTTTAACGTAATAATTTAAAAGAATGACCAGAAAAAAACCAAACAATAATTACCAATATTTATTTAAAAAAATTGATGTATTTTCTAGAGCCGAGGTGGGCCAAACTCTTAATGTACCACGCCGGGTTTTTTTTTCCTCATCACACAGCTTAATGTAGAAGTTTGATGGTATACACCTTTTAAAAAAAGAAATATATATATTTTTGCTGTCACCATTTATACCATTTTTATTTTATTAACAAAGTTATTTTATAGGTATTAATAATATCTATCAAAAGTGACAGCTGAATATCACATGACCTTAAGTATGAATTCGTGGAAATAGATCTACTAGCTGTTCTATCTAGAGACAGGATCGCTTTGCTCGTTTGGGGCTCCACCCCCAAACCCCCGGTCATCTAATTTGGCACGCTTATGGCAATTGGATGTGCCAATATGCCTCACAAATTTTATGATTCTAGCTGTCCCGTAAGTGTGTCAGAAAATTTAAAAAACGTGTGGAAAATGTGCAAAATTTATCTAAAATCAAAAAATCTAGCTCTATCTCTCCAAATCCGTAGCTGTTGGTGCAATCCGTTTTACGATGGCTCTTACCGTTTAGCCACAAGAGACCTCCAAAGAAAGGTCCGCACCGACTTTAAAGTTGCTCCACCATTTTTAATTTATTTTCGGGGGTTGAATTTTTTTTTTTTAACTTTTTGGAATTTTCCCATCGGTTAAAGGCTAAAAGCTATAAGTTTGCAAAATTTCAAGTTTCTAGCTCATCTGGAAGTGGGTAAAAATTAATGTCAGTGAGTGAGAGAGTCAGTCATGTGGCTTTATAGTATTAAATAATTGATATTGTAGTATGATACGGGATATTTGAACAAGATAAAATACATTTCCGGTTGATATTATTATTTTTAGCACTGTGTCTTACTACCCGTTCGGGTTATACGCACTTACGCTAATGTGTAATGGTAGGGTGAATGTGAGATGAAATGGAGGACCTACAGTTTAACGTGGGATCCGAACCACGGTGGAGGCCTAGCATTTCACACATTCACAAGTTGTGATTAATACACGTCTTGTCAGAGGTGTAGGAAGGGTTTGGCTATCAGATAAATCTGTGCCGGGACCGAAGATTGAACCCCGGACCTCAGCACAGAAGTCTGANACGTGGGATCCGAACCACGGTGGAGGCCTAGCATTTCACACATTCACAAGTTGTGATTAATACACGTCTTGTCAGAGGTGTAGGAAGGGTTTGGCTATCAGATAAATCTGTGCCGGGACCGAAGATTGAACCCCGGACCTCAGCACAGAAGTCTGACACCTTACCCTTAGACCACCAGGTCACCTTTTCCGGTTTATAAAGCCAATACATACACAATCATATAAATACACTTTTGAGTCCTTCAAGAAACGAGATTGATCCAATATTACACTCTAGATTCGGCCTACACATGTGAAATAAATAATACAAAAAAACTAGGCTTATTAATATTATCGCTGTACTAAAAAGTTTGTGGAGCGCTTTTTCATCCAGTGGAACGGCGAAACATTATAAAACAGTCTCTCAACTCATAATTGAAATTCTTTCTTTTGTTACAGAATGTCCTTTTCTAACCCACGAAACATTCCGCACACAAACATATTTTATTTAGAAAGTAAAGTAAAAACACGTTTAGAAAGAAAAAAAACAGTAGGTTTGTATTGGTTTGTTTAACTTCCATTTTTACACCGTGATGCCTTTGTGTTATGTATAAAAAGATGACGACAACTAAAACAACTTATGCTCTTTCTGCGAAAAGGGAGAAAATAAACCACATGTGATTCTAATTTTTAGTAAAATCATGTTTCATATCTGCTCTACGAGAACCATCATTGGCGCGGAGGAAACATTTTTTTTAAACCCAGGTGTAATTTAATTGAGTTTAGAGTGTAGAAGAAAATATTAATTTAACATCAATCAGGGCAAAGAAAACAAAATCAATTTATATGTGACTGCCCGCACCAATGAACACGTGAACAATTCAGTGTTAGTTTATCTAACTCTTACTGAACATGTATTGATATTCATTTCAAGATCAATTCCAAACTCTCTTTTATTAAAGTATTTAACATTATTATTATTATTATTTTATAAGTTAAGACTTAAATAAGTTGATCAGAAAGCATATATACATTAATTTATACATTAAACAGTTAACATAATTTAATAATATCATAATTTTATATAAATATTCATATCTTAAACTATGTTTATTCATAAAAACTATATTTAAATTATACATTTTTGTGCTTGGTAATTTCACTTAATATATCTACCACTATATTAATTGTTTAATTTATAAATTAATGTATATATTTTTCCTAATCAACTTATTTAAGTCTTAACTTATGTTATAACCTCTCTTTACTTTCAACCATTTTTTAGAATGTTCTCTAAAATGTTATTATTATATTTATTGGAGGTATTTAACGTGCACTTTCTGAACCGCCTGATTATATCAGCACACATAACTGACTTCTAGCCCGCTTCGGTGGTCTAATGCGCTACTCTCGCAGTAGACTAGACTCCCGATGACGGGGAGACCTAGGTTCGAATCTCGGTTGGGTGTACTGAGGGTGGATTTTTCCTAAATGATTTTCCAATCTCTCTCCGTATAAATGCGGGTGCAATTCCTCTATATTAAAAAAACTTTCCCAATCCCTAACATATTAGTGTAATTAGTACATACGCGTATAACCCGAAACATACTGAAAATTTATTAATTGGTGTTTTTATAGTTCATACTACCCAGAAGGAAAGGAACACACCTCAAAAATTCGAATGTGCAGAAAAAAACTAAAGTTGTACCCGTTATTAACATGGGGAATCTATAAAGTAGATGTGTTCTTTTATACAGGGTGGGGCCGAAACTATTAGACGATTAGTAACTTGAAAATCAATACTTTAATTAAAAAGTAGATATTCACTGGCTAAATAAAAGCAAACTACATAATACACTTTTTTGAAGATAATGTCACTCAGGTGAGCTCCCCTGGACGTCAGGCAAACCTCAGCACGTTGTCCATCACTTTCCTTAACAGAGATAGTTTTTTATTGTTTTCCCCCACCCTAAAGTATATTTCACCAGGAAAAGTAACCAAATTTTAAATTATTTATAAATATTAATTCTTTATTGTTTCAAATTGTGTTACAAATAGTAAAAAATATGCTTACTAAACACAATATCAACATACAGATTATAATCTAAATAGGTCTGTGTGCTAAAAGCTGGAATTTCTTTTGAAGATTAACCCCTTGACTTGCCATTTAACTTGGCTATGTTATACAACAGGATTACCATTTAAATTGACCTTACAATAATGTATGCATAAGATAAGTTTAAGCTATAACTTCTATATACACAATATTATTTTGCACCCCCGATTATATTGGTGCTAATTAAAATAATAAAAAGGGAAGAGTAACATAGAATAAATAATTGGTTTTTAAAGAGTTAAAACAAATGTTTTTAAATTTATTTTGTCTACCAAAATTTAAATAGCTATTCTAATTTTACTGAATTTTTTACTTTCTAGTTCATCGCAATAATACCATAATATTAATTTGATACTGCCCTATAAAAACATTTTTTAATGTTACATCAATATACCATGACCTTTTTTTTTAATTTAATAAAAATCATGTTTGCATTATGATTAGACAAATTACAAAAAAGAAAAGAAAAAGGGGGATTTGTTTTAAAGTTATTGGTCATCACACTCAAATATTTACCCTTAATTTCACATTTTCTTCCCCACATCTAGGGCGCACCATCAAACTCGGGGTATATTTTCTCATCTATATATTGTTAGCCGTCTCTTTCTCTTTGTTTGTTTA
>CABFWB010006351.1:10550-34267 GCA_902151455.1 Timema bartmani
TTTCTAGGTCCAAGGTCTTTAGGAAGTCTCGGAGGAAAGAGATGTTGGGGGGTGGGGGGATCAGAAGTTATTATTTCAAAAAAAGATTTCTATGAAAAATAATCAGGCATGTACATGTCCTATAGTAACTTGAGTTAACATTATGAAAAAAGGGAGTACAGTTATTTAAAAATAAATAGTGTCCTTCTGACTTTAACTTGAACTATTTCGATAGTGTTAGTCAATAATTTGTAAACGTTATTCTAATAAAAATTGTGCCGCCCCTTAAAGCCACCGCCCCTAGCCACGTGGCTAATGGGCCTATAGTGTAAATCCGCTTCTGGTAACAAGAAAGTTAAGTTGACGACCACCAGAAGACAGGTTCGCCATTCAGGCCTAACCTTACAGTTAACCTCCTTCGAATACATTTTTATACTATCCTTCAATCGACGTCTCGCCTCATGAAGGGGTCTTGTCTCTTCAGAAAGATTGTAAATATATACATTATACAGAGTGGCCCACGGAAAAGTAGCCCTCATCCTATATGGAGCAGGCGCCTCACTCTGAATTGGAGGAGGTCAATCCCCTTCCACCCATATTGTGACATGAAGAATGAGCAAGTGAACTAACTGCTTGTCTAAAGCTTTATTGACTTACCCACATGTTACAACATATGCTGAAAGTGAATGACCTCCTCCAATTCAGAGTGAGGCGCCTGCTGGATATAGGAGGCGGGCTACTTTTCCGTGGGCCACTCTGTATATAATCAGTATTATTTATATTTCTAATCGTAATATTTTACATTGTCTTTAAATTGAAAAATGACACCTGAACACGCCAATCGAACACGAAACCTTTGACTTAGTACCAACATAATGATTAGAGCATTGGCGTTCTAAACCAAATATCCCGGGTTCGATTCCCGTGTCAAGATATTATTTTTCAATATAAAGAGTATTACATTTAGATGCGACTATAACCGTAACTATCAAATATAATGGCTTTGATATTTAATCCATCATTCTACATAGTGACAAAATATTAATTATAAATCACAAAAAACTACTTATCGATTTATTTGTTAGAAATTGTAACTAAAAAAATTTATATTTGTTGAGTATTACAACTGCCTTTCCTAATGAGGAATAAAAGTAATTACATTAGTTTTTCCCCCTCCACTCCGCGTCTTACTACCCATCCGGGTTATAAGGCCTTTTAATTTATCTGATGGCATAAGAATAATTAGAACTCGAAGGAAATATACACGTTTTTGCGTGAAGGGAGAGTGGTAAAACCATCAAACCATCACATTCTGAGAACACCCAGTAGGGTTTTGGAACCTAGACCTTCGTGTAACCATCAAATCAGACTAGATAAGCCTTACATTTAGTCTACGTAAATAAGTAAATACAGTTTTACTACTCTTGTAAATATATAGCCTACATTTTATAATTGTAACAAAATTCTTCCCACATTGGTGGCCGCATGGTCTATGCAGTGTTTGTTTGGAGGAGCTTTTAAGATATTTCGTAAAAATCTCTGGAACCTCACATTAGCGTAATCAGTACATATGCAGCCAGCCCGAACGGGTAGTAAGACTCGGTGCTAAAAAAACCGACTAACAACCTAGAAAAGTCGATATTCCCGGAGACTTGGGTTTAAAATAGAGGGCAGAACTCCTGGGAACCCCCTTGCGCGTTTCGTAACAGAAGGAGAGTCACGCGAGTTTAGGTTTAATCCTATTAGGGGGTAACTCTGAAAGTATCACAATCTGCTGTGTTGCAATATAGCCGGGAACCCTTTAACTCACACTTCAAAATAAAATAATAATAGGCTAAAGGCTACCACAATAAAGCCGAGCGTTTATAAATCATTTATATTAGAACAGACCCGGGATAGGTGGGCACGTCGACTAAATGCCAGGCTCATCTATACTAAGATTGTCGACCTTGGTGGTCTTGGGGCAAAGTGCTCTACTTGGGTTCCGATGTTCGTGGGTTCAAACACAGCTAAGGTCGACGGATTTTTCTCGAGCTATAAAAATCCGTAGCACAACTTTCTTAGGAGGGGAAGTAAGGCCGTCAGTCCCATGTGGCTTGTGGCGTGTAAAAGAACCCGGGAAGGTATGTGAAAATACCTTTCTCGGAAAAATTAATATTCCCTTTCACTCTTGCTCATAGAAATTATAGCATGCTTATATAATATTAGTCGGTTTAGAAAGTGCCCACCTTAAATAAATTAAATGAAAACTACAATGGCTATCATATCTGATGGAACTATTTTTTTTAAAAAAGTATAGCTTCTTTGAATGGGAGATTTTATCATATAATTTGGCCACGTAGTCTTTTTGCCGCTCTAGTGGCACAGAACGTCGCCCAAAGTACACCTATGGAAGTTGTCTACACGTCGTGATCTTAAACCTAACTTAAGCCTAACCAACCAAACCCTGTTAACCTTTGGGATAGTTCCTCTTTAGGAAAAAAATAACCAGAAACCAGCCGCAAATAGAACCCAGAACCACAAGGTTCATAGCTAAGTTCACTGACCACAATACCATGGGGTCGGTTATCTGAGGGAACTGAATGACTTATCGAGAAACAGCGTTGACATTTTCTTGTTATCGTGTGGTCAATCTTCCCTTAAATATAAGACAAATTTTAGCAATGCTTGTTTGTCGATGTTGCCATTTACACCACCTTCTAACATATCTGAAAGCGAGGAAATCTGTCAACAGTTAGCTGAGAGAGAGAGAGAGAGAGAGAGAAGATAAAGCTTCCGTCCATAAAACCTGCAGTTCCCTCGGAGAAGCTCTTCATTGTCGTTCGATATGGTTTGCAGATGACGGAGAGGTCAGGGCTCGAATCCCGGATTGGTGTAAAGTGGTTTTACCTTGCTATTTCCCCACTTTCACTCCACAAAAAATAAATACACTCTCATTTACTCTAAATTATACCTTCCTCATCTTTACCCCATTAACGTAAATAAAATGCGTATAGCTAAACTAACCAAGTGCCAAGGATCATCTCATCATGACTGAAAGGAAGAGGTGTCACGAGTGAAACAAGATTCCTTGTTTACAGGACATCCAGGACGAAGTGACGACCAACCTGAGGATCGCGGAGCACTACTGGTGGCCGACAAAGAGGAAGGACATAGCTACGTATGTAGAAAAATACGACTTTTTTTTATTTTGCTAGCAGGTCACCTGGTGGTCAAGGGGTAAGGTGTCAGACTTCTGTTCTGGGGGGTCCGGGGTTCAATCCTTTGGTCCCGGCACAGATTTATCTGATTACCAAACCCTTCCTTCACCTCTGACAAGACGTGTATTCATCACAACTTGTGAATGTGTGGAATGCCAGGCCTCCACCGTGATTCGGATCCCACGTTAAACTGTAGGTCCTCCATTTCATCTCACAATCACCCTACCATTACACATTAGCGTAAGTACGTATAACCCGAACGGGTAGTAAGACGCGGTGATAATAATAATAATAATAATAATAATAATATTTTGTTAGCAACCTATTCCTAAGAAAATACCCACAAAGTGGAGGTTTTTATTATGAGCTGATAAAAAAATTACACAATCACTTTAACTTATGGTACAGAGGTCGGGGTTCTTAGCTACAGATCCATGAGTCCTGGGTTCGATCCCCAGTGCTTCCAAAATGTATATGTGAAGCAATGTGTCGGGAACAGGATCAACTCAGCAACGTGAGATCAAATGAGGACATACCTTGAATAAATAAGTAGCAGCTCCGGTTTAGAAAACTGAGATTAACAGCCAGAGGGTTCATTGTACTGACCAAATGACACCCTCTTTCCGCAAATGTTGGCACTATCATCGTTAACGGTGGCGGCCGCTCGGTCGGTATAACTCGCACCATGGAGTGCCAAGACGTGGCGGAGGGGGTAGAGGGAAAGGGAGAAGAGAAATTAATATTAATAATTAGAAAAGGTCTCAGATTAGCGTGAGTGACTTTTATTTAACTTCAAATAATTTTATTTGACCATTATTTTGTTAGTGCTCTCGGCCGAATTTATGAGGTACTTGTTCGCAAACCAGTTTGGTAAATATGTAAAATCTCGAAAGCTGCATCTTAAAACTAATTATTTAACAAGGATTCTCTTACTTTTCGTGAGTGTAGCAAATGTGGTGCTCCGCGTTTTACAACCCATCCGTGCTATCCGCATATCTTACATAATGGGGTATCCTTATGGAACATTAAATTTATAGTAAGCGTAATTAACTTATTAGATTACCTTTTTACCTGCTTCTTATTAACCTACCCTTCCGGCTATTTACTTACTATGTTACTCTTTCTCCATTAACTTAAAAGAGATTTCATAGACGCAATTACAAATTACGCCACCTATCCCTATCTTTAGCGAGTTCTATCCAGTCCACCTCATTATACCCTATTCCTATCATGAGCTAGTTCTATCCAGTCTACCTCATTACACCCTATCTCTATCATGAGCTAGTTCTATCCAGTCCACCTCATTACACCCTATTCCTATCATGAGCTAGTTCTATCCAGTCCACCCCATTACACCCTATTCCTATCTTGAGCTAGTTCTATTCAGTCCATCTCATTACACCCTATCTCCTTCAGGTCCATTATAATGTTATCCTCCCATCTAGGTCTAGGTCTTTCCAATGGTTTCTTCCCATCAGGTTTGTAAGTCAATAATATAATTTAGAAGAAATACAATCGAATTTTCGTGAGGGCGTGAAAATTATTCTAAGAAAAGAACCTCAGTACGCCCCATCTTGGATTTTAACCTCAACCTTCTTGTCACAGGCAGGAAATAAGATGTCAATAAAATATTGTTACAACCTTTCAAACCAGAACTATTTACTAAAACGAAAATTTATGTTCCAAAATTTCACATTTTTAACGCGGTTTATTTGGTTAAGTTTGTTTCAAATTTTATTGTATTTGGCTAGACAAATTAAACTTATCAAATCATATACAATCCAAATTTAATAAAAATAGCCTTCACTGACATTTGGAAAGTTAAAATATCTATTTTAGTTGTAGCATTTGATCGTTTTTTTCAATACCTATAAAAATAATCTCAAGTAGGCTATATAGTAAAATTATGTCAATGTTGGTAACAAAAAAAATGTATATTTTATTGAAGTTTCTACATACCAAAATATTATTATCCGTTATTTTAGTACCGTGTTTTACTATCCTTTCGGTTTATACGCTTATGTATTAATTACGCTAAGGTTTTAGGAATTACAAATGATTTATTTAAAGAAAGTGTACACACATTTGTGTGGAGGGAGAGTGAAAAACCAATTTAGAGGAATACCTCAAAAAACCTCATTCTGCCCCTTCATTGGCAGTCTATTCTACTGCGAGAGTAGAGCTTCAGACCACGTGGCCACCGAACCGGCTAAATAGTCGTCATTTAATATACTATAACTTAGTATATATATATTAGAGCCTACTAACACGCCTTAAGGCCCTTGGCCCTGTCGAGTGCAAGTCTAAAACCTATTTTGTGGGATGGTGGGCGGGAGGGTGAAAGGCGTGGCGTGGCTTCACAACCGACCAAAGTATTCTTCATCGCCAACAAGAATAGATGAATCACGGAAACCGTAGATGGCGCTAGCTACCGGACAGGTCTTGCGGAAAAATCATACGTTTGGAAATATCAGTTTTCTTGAGAACAAGTGAAATTTTAATAGTAATATTTTCAACATCTTTTCTAAGATTATGTATAAATGTTTAACAGGTGTTACATTTTCTTAATTTTTGCTATGCAGCCAGCAGTTTTCTATTAAAAAATGTCAAAATTAATTATATTTGATCACTGTTAAAATTATAGAAGAGGTGTGTATATAAAAAGTATAACTCAATCAACATGTTCTATTCTTTAACAAACAGTTTCCGAAAAGGAAATTGCAAAACAATAAAAATTCTTGAAAATAACCGTTTGTTCCCATGCTCTGTATTTCCACGCCAAATGAAAAGGGCTAATTGCTTTAAGGTGCGGCCGAAGGTAGTGCAAGTATTTTTACAGTTTTTATGGAATTGAAATTTTTTGGCCAAATTAATAAAATATTTCTCTAGTAACAACACAGAGTTTAGTATTCTGAACATGCTAATATCAAAAGATCTTGAATATTTGTCAAGGTTGTCCTGGAATTTTGTCAAAACTTTTTCGCTTTATTTAAAAGTTTTAACAAAATTCCAGGATACCCTTGACATAATATATTCAATATCGGGTGATATTAGCATGTGCAGAAAACTAGACTCTATGTTGCTACTGAATAAATATTTAATTTATTTTGGCTAAAAAAATGTAGTGCCATCAAAATTGTAAAATTACTCGAGCTCCCTTCTGCCGCACCTTAAAGCGGGAGTCAAGGAAATGCGAGTTAGAGTGTTTTTGCAGTTTTTTTAGCAAAACAATTTTTTTGCCCAACATAAGTAAAATGTTGCTACAGTAGAAACCTATAGTTTAATTTTCTTCACATGTTGATATCAACAGTTGTCTAACATCTGTCATGAGCATAGCGGCATCAGATGATGAACTTTTTAATGAAGAGAAAAAGTTGTCATAAAATTCCAGGACACTCTAGACAGATATTCAGGAACTGTTGATATCAACATGCGAAGAAAATTAAACTCTATACTTACAGTGGCGCAATATTTGATTTGTTTTCACACAAAAAAAAAGGTTTTAATATAAAACTGCAAAAAATACTGCCATTAACTCGCTGTCTCTACACTCCCACCTTAGGACGTTTAATGCAGTATACCAAATATACTAACTGTTTAAATCAATAAGACCTTCTTTAAAACTGTCTTTTATCACTACGTCCTAATACCGTCCGGGATCCTAAACTACCCCAACTTTCTTGTCACCGGCAAATCGGACTGGTATGAGCCCGACATAAAGTCCACGTGCCCACCGATGCTGGTTTCTATTACTAAACTTAGAAGAAAAAAAAACCACTGTGGGCGATACTTTATATATCTGCTATAGGAGGTCTATACGTGACTGGCGGGTCCACCCATTGAGAACCGTTGATTTACTGTATCAAGTGTCAGCTGTAAAACGTTATGGAAAGCGGTGTCGTGCGGCCACGTTTAAAGCCCGTGAGCCAATATAATAAGCCTATACCCTACCCTACACCCCTTCCCCATCAACTCTCCCTCTAAACGTTCAGTACTGTGTATGTACGGTAACGTAAATTTATAGCCTTCCCCTTGGCGTTATAATCTAAACAAAGCATCACGAAACCGACATTAAAACTAGAGTCGTGATATTCACCCTGTCAGCTCATCCTCGTGGCTGAGTGGTTAGGGGAAGAAAACTATTATTATTATTATTATTATTTTTATCGCCGCGTCTTGCTACCTGTTAAGGCTTTACGCATATATGATACATACTCTGATGGAGTAGGGAATAAGAAGGAAGACTTTTAGAGGTAAATCTTCCTACATTTGCGTGGAGAAAGAGTGGGAAACCATTTAGGAAATACCACCTTCAGTAGAGCCAACCGGGAGTCGAACCTTGATCTCCCCATCCTCAACAAATGAGTCTAAAACGAGAGTGACGCCTTAGACCATTCGGCCACTGAAGCGGGTCAAATTATTTAGCTATTTTAGCACCACGTATTATTACCCGTTCGTGTTATATGCCTATGTACTAATTACACTAATGGGTTAAGGATTAGGATGGTTTAATTGAAATGAAGTGCACCCACATTTGCGTGGATGGAGAGTGGAAAACCATTTAGATAAAACCACCCTCAATGCACCCGACCGGGGTCGAACCCAAATCTCTCAGTCTTCAGCAGTCTAGTATATTTCAAGAGTAGCACCTTGGACGATGGGGCCACCAAAGTGGGTAACTATATAGTTCTTGGGGATCTTAGTTCTAACACAGGTGGAAACTAAAATAAGTTAATAACTATGTTACGAGCTATTCGATTAAATATATCTTTACCACGCCTCGCTACCTGTTTGAGTTATAATCAATTTTACTAATTATGATAGCGATTTTAGAGCTAGAAGGATATAATTGATTGTGAATGTACCCGTATTTGCTAGTAGAGAGTGGAAAATAATTCAGAAAAAAAACACTCAGTAAACCCAATCAGGATTTTAACTTCGATCCTCCTATCATCTGGAATCCATTCAAATGTGACTTATAAAGTAAATTCTTATCTTTCGAAACGACACGAGCCAAGTGTAGTTGGCCTACTGCATATTTTCATACTAAATGGTTATGTATGTCTCTATTTCTCCTAGCAAATGTGGGTATATTTCCTCTTAATTCAACCTTAATCAGCCCTTATTATTAAGTGTAGTTAATGTGCACAAACAAAATTTACAGCTAGTCTTATTTTAGGTAAACGTCAGAAAATATTTTATATTTTATAAAAACAATAAACTCGCTATAAAATGTATTTAAGATAAAGAAATTATACTTAAATACGGACTATTTATGTTATTTAAATAAAGCGCTATTCGTAACCTTTCTGTCGATATACTCGATACTAGTTCCTACTAAATTATTTCTGATGTAGAAACGCCATAGTTCCAGTCATTTCATGGAACAGTAATGCTCGGCGGGATTGCTTAAGCTACCCCTGAATATACTCGAGATGTGGCGATTTATCTCGATTAGTTTGTGTCTGACGCATGTGTACGTGAACAAATCTTGGCTGTACAGTAATTTATATACTAAAATTAAGTATGATAAATCATTTACAACCCCTTAGTTTAGGTTGGGCTTCTGTCGAATAAATGAAATGCATTTTGTTTAAGCTAATTCAAATAAATGGTACGGAACTCTGCACGGACTTTCTCGATCTATTGTTTAAAAATGGAGATATTTACTCAAAACTCGTAGTATATGTGAAACGTAATAATATAGCCTACACTAGCAAACCCAAGCATAAATTCCACTATACTTACGTAAAGCATTTTTTAAGTCCCGGTTTTAAATTTTATAATTTTAATTTTTAAAGAATTAATGTACTCATTTGTATGTTTGGACCAATAAAAAATATTATTTTTGTGTCCACAAGGGTCAACACTTCGTGTTAAAATTTCGACTTCCGGTTAAAATTTTAATATTTTATTAGGTTTTGCACATCTTCAGGTCATCGCATTGATATTAAATTCCTAATTTATAAATTTTGACCAATAAAAAAATGTAAATATTTACTATTGATTCTAAAATGAAGGAGATAGATCATTGTTGTACAAACATTTCTTCTAAGAGGTTAGAGGAAAAATAACAAACTTTTTGAGAAACTTACTTATATTTAATTACTCTATGGCATTGGAGAATTATTGCGTTAACATTTAAGTAGTATCTCTTTACAACTAAAGCTCACAAAATTGTATTAATATATTTGCCAATATCTCAGAGACGGTTGGTTTTATAAAAATATATTTCATATAAAAGTTTTTTATTTTTAGTAGTACTACAATTTTGAAATGATAAGTTATTTAGTATCTCAAATAGCTGCGGAGATACGGAAATGTCCGTTTCTGTAAAATACCTTAAAAGTCATTTTCATGGGAAAATGAAAATTGCCAGATTATTTATAATCTTAATTAACGCTTGGATACGAATTTTAATTAAAATCGCTAGAGCCCATTTTGAGAAAATCGATTTTTTCTTTTTTCACTTTTTATTAAACTACTCTTTATTTTGGGGATAAAAAGACACACAGACAGATGATAATGCAAAAACACTTTTTAGGGTTCAGGGGGTCATGGGAAGTTGACATCCATCAACATTTCAGGTTAGATTATTTTTACGGTCGCAATACTTTACCTTTATTGTTCGAAAAGTTAAAAAAAAAGTATATATATATATATTTGCGTATAGATTTAAAGTCATTGGTTTTATAAAAAATGTTTCTTATAAAATATTTGTATTATAAATAGATCTACATATTTGCAACAAAAGTAATTTCATATCTCAAAGAGTTTCAAAGATTAGATAAAAAATATGAAAATTTACGCATCAGACTGGAGCCCTTAAAGTTATTTTGCCGAAATACTTAGGGTAACCATTTTGTTTGTAATATTTAAAAATGTTTAAAAATGAAATTTATTCAAAATCGTTAGAGCATATTTTGAGAAAATCGACTTTTTCTCGTTTTGCCCTTCAGTAAACTACCCTAATTTAAGGGTTGGATATCCAATCCCAAAAAACCCTTGGAGCAACCTTATGAAAACCCTAGATATCAAGTTTTAGCTCAATCGGTAAAATAATTTAGGCTCTAGTTGGAGATACAGATAGACAGACAGACAGACAGACGGAAATACAATAACCACTTTTTCGGATTCGGAGTGTCACGAAACGTCGACATTCATCAAAATCTCGTGTTCGAATTTTTTTACGATCACAATATTTTCTCTAACTGTAAGATAGCTAGAAAGTAAAAATTGGTTAGTACATAAATATAAGAATAAAATATTGTAAATTAAAAAAAGAGTATGTGCGTTATATTAACATTAATTATTTTATAAAGGTTTATTCTAAAATTGAGCTGTAATATAATATTTTTTAAGCACAGCTTCTTACTATCCGTTCGGGTTTTACGCCTACGCACTAATTACTATAAAGTGTTAATAACAAAGTACGTTAAATTTAGTTGAATTGTATCCAAATTTGTGTGGAGGTAGAGAGTGGAAAACCACTTAGTAAAAAACCACCCCCAGTACACCCAACTGGAAATCGAACCACGATCTCCCTGCCATCAGCATTCTAGTCTGACACGAGAATGAAGCATTAGACCATGCGGTCACCAAAGCAGGCTAAATAATAAAGCTAAAAACTTATATAAATTCAACACATTGATTAATATCCTAGGCTTTATTCAACCCGTATGGACTAAGAGCAGTCAGTATAACCTTAACTGGTTAAAAAATGGCTCTATCTCATATGCTCATAGAGGAATCAAGTACGGTAGGCCTTTTACTTTAGTGGATAAATGTATTGCACATCAAATAATTAATTAGCTACTATGATATACATAGAACACTGTGTGTTGCTCAATTTAAATTCCCTATGAACATTGTTTTGCACTGGCAAGAAGTAGATGATTGAAAATCCTATGATAATTTATGTATGAACTATTCCCCTTTCTATGTTTAAAGGTACATTCCTGGCAGATTTCGATCGTGTATCGCGCTCAAAATATTGAATCCAAACGTAATATTAAAGCATAGCTCAACTTCATTTATTGATGTAAAGTTTATTCTGATGGAGGAATAGTGCCAATCTATATGTTTAATCAATATACCGGTCGTTTAAATCTGTATTATAGATTGCCCCTAAAAATCATCTGGTACCATACGAGTAGTTTCTAACTTTAAAAATACTACTGATAGCTGTGACTATAATTATAGCTTTAAAAATGTGTAGATAGATTTGTATAAGATGCAGAAAAATCCTTAAAAGATGTAGACAAATGTTGTTGACCTAGGTCAACAGATGTTATATTTCATATATGGGGTAGGATATTCCATCAAACAAGCTGCGCTAAGCAAATCTTGTCCAATCTTGTGACGGCTTTGTTACAGCCCTCCACTTTTACCTATCCTTGGCCAATTTATTTTACATCTTTGTACCTTCTTCTGCCAACATCGTTATATCTCTATGATTCATGTATATTGGTCTCCCTTTCGAATTTCTGCCTTCCACATCCCCTTCTATAATTATCTTCTTCAAACTATCATGTATCAGTGTATGTCCTACCAAGTTACATTTTCTTTACTGTACAGCTTTCCAAATACTTCTTTCTTCATTGGCTTTTCTTGGCACTTTTGTTTTTGATATGACAGGTAGGAGCTATTAAATTAAGGGCAACTTTGACACTTCGTATTGTGCTGCTGAAGCTTCTGATGGTATATACCTGGTCAATTATCCGGACGAACCACTATAACCGATGATTATTATCAAATATTACAATGATACTATGTTAATTATCATATAAAGGTGAATTTATATAGGAAGATGTTTACATTGTCTTTGAAAGGTACACTTATCTTGTTTACTCCTTCGCACAATTGCGTAGCTTGTAAGATGAAGCCAAAGGGCCAGTTTCATAGTCAGATTTAGTACGCCTCAAGTGCGGCGCTATACTAAATACAAGACGTCACCTACCTGAAATTGAATGGAATGGGCCAGTTTCATATGCGAAACTGGCCCATTCCATTTTGGTCTAGGTAGGTGTCGTCCTGTATTTAGTATCGACTCGCACTTTAGGCTCACTAAGTCTGACTATGAAACTGGCCCATAGTGTCGTCCATCAAGGTAACCGAGATTACGTGAAATAAAACCCCAAATTGGAGTCAAACCAAAGTCGTATGAATGCGACACTTTAGTTTATAAATCAATCAACCCAACCAAAGTGGTACCTAAAATGTCTACTCGTTTGTGAGGGTGAGAGTAAGAGGTTTTTAGCTTTTGAAAATACTGTATAAGTATACAAGCAATGGATATTGATGGGGATCTTTTAGTGCATTAGTAGCATCAGCAGTGTCAGGGTGCTAGAGAGTTGATGGATCGGTGTTCCTAAACCTTTGATACAGCTCCTGTATTTTGTAGTGTTCTTGCATGAAATATCCTTACATCCAGGCGCCTACAGGAACTCTCGGTAGAGGATGTATTTAAAATAAAAGACTATTGAGATTACTGTAAACATTAAATTAGTATTAACTAAACCAATATCTTTTTTGGTGCAATAATTGTGTGGACTTCACTATTAATTTCCCCATATTTTCACAGCACCCCTATAATATCATCGTCATACTCCCTTTAAGTATGGTAACTAAACATTTCTAATAGCTACATCGAATTGAGATGTTATTGTTACTAGTTTTAACCCCTCAACGGGTTTGCTGGGTTCGATGGTTTGAATATTAAGCCTAAAAATCCAAAATGAAATTTGTTAATTAATACACAGCGTCGTTAAGTTATCCAAGAGAATGTACTGCAATTTCATTTTTGTGAGAAAGGTAGGATTGGGTTCAACAAACTAGTTGGAATTATAGAATCCTTACTCTACTAATTAACTGTTCTTTAGTGTCAAGTGACGCAGGATTTAATTATTTGATTCAGTGGTTTGGAATGTTGTTTTATAGTCAGACAATACCTACAAAGATTATCAATTAACGTGTAGAAGGCTACTGTGAACAGAAAACAGATCGATTGAGAATACTTCCCCTTCTAAATAAGCTTTACGTCAAGACACGAAGGGAGCTATGCTACAAGCTTATATTCGAACGGAATTTATTGTTCGTTCCGTTTACCTCTCAAGGTAACAGTCGTACCTTGATTGGTTGCGATATGGTTTTGCTTATAAGCTAGCACCATAATGCAATCAGTCAAGGTATTCAGAGTCAACGAAGGTCACGTGTCACAAATCTGCCCCTTTGTGGATCGATCGATAAAACAAAGACCCTTACCAGTTTATGAACCTAGTTTTCTATTATTTTTGTTGTTGTTGTTACCTTTTAAAAATTCAAATCTAGATACTCCAAAATTTAAAGTTTTTATTACTTATTATTACAGATTTTCAAAATTCAATCTTTACCATTCAATATTACCACCGATAGTATTCTTTTTATTTTATAAAGAACCATGAATTTTAGTCAAATTTGAAAATAATTTTTGGCATACTACGAATAAATTAATTATATTTCAAGAAAATAGTATATTAAAAAGCTATTTTTTCTAAAGAAATTATTTAAAAAAAGCCTTACATCTACAGTCCACACATTGCTAAGTGTATGAGTGCGTTGCCCAACAAACCACCATTTTTTCCGAAATTAAATACTAGCTAGCCAATTTTCTTGTCTGAACAATTTATTTTCACAGTTTTAGTCAAATCTTTTAGCATTATACTAAAATCATCTTATTGTAAAATACTTCGGGTGCATATTAAAAAAAAACCCAAACAATCTCCAAAGTTTCGCACTCAGAAGTTTATGTAAGTCATTATTATTAATATAGTATTATTAAAAACTCATAAAACTTAATTTATATTAAAATCCAAAGAATTTTATTACGAAAATTTATAAAGTAAAAAAATAATATCGATACAAATAAAGGAGTGTTTTTAAAATGAAGCCTTACAAATAATATGGTTGAAAACTTAAATTCATTTACTTAAATTTACTCAAATTTTCCGAATATAAACAATAAACTCTTTAAGGTGTTTAATTTTTCTGATAGGTGTTCCTAAGGGTTCACTTTTTAATATATATATTTTTCTTAAAATTCCTTAATAAACACTTTATTTCAACCAGTAGCGCATTCACTCAAGTTATTAAAAAAGGAATAGGGTTTTGAAACCCAGCATGCCTGAAACTTGTGTCATTGGCAAAAATTTGAAATTACCCTCTTTCATTTGTTGAGATAGCGACTGGATGAAAGGGGGTTATATTTGTTCTATAATAAAATTAGTTTTTATCTCATGTATTGAAATAATCCTTTGGTTTGTAAAATTATTATTTATTGAATACTTCTAAGAAAATAAAATGGAAGCTACTTAATTTTTGTGAAATGTAAATAGAATCATTTACTTCCTCCTTCATTCACAGGGATTTTAAAAAAACTATACAGACATAAATAATCTTGAAAACTTATTTATATATCCATAGATGAATTTACCCAACACATTTATTGGATAAAATGGACTATTTTATAAAATTGAATTATTTTTAAAAAACATTGGAGATTTAATTTATTTAGATTTTTGTAATGTAGCTGCTTGCTGCAGGTCCATCGCAAAGAGACTATAACTTTTTAATTCTTATTTCCCAGACTTCAAAGTCACAAATTGTTTTAAGCTAATTTTTGAAAGTGAATGTGGTAAATACTCCTTGTATTAAATCTCATGCTTGTATCTTAATAAAAACCCAAGATAATATTCGAAAGTATAAATAAAGCTATGACCTAAAATTGTCTCAAGTTTTGTAATCTGTGATGTAAAACTATGAAAAAAACAAGATATTTTTAATTTTTTTTGTATAGTAAAACTGATTTCTAAAATTATTTAAACAAACAGTTTTGTTAAAAACATATTTAATTAAGTATATATTTATTTTGGTATAAGATACGGAAATGGAGCAAATATTTCATTTATTATTTTAATAATCCGAAACCGAAATGGAGTTTTGCCCAAGACTACGCGTTCAACACGTTCAATAGGTTTAATTATGTAAAATCGTGAGTTGAGAAGCTTCTGTACTAAGCTAACATTTGCCTAGCACTGATCACAAAAAAAAAAAAAAAAAAAAAAAAAAATTAAAAACATTTAAATTTGAATNATTATCAATTAACGTGTAGAAGGCTACTGTGAACAGAAAACAGATCGATTGAGAATACTTCCCCTTCTAAATAAGCTTTACGTCAAGACACGAAGGGAGCTATGCTACAAGCTTATATTCGAACGAGGTGACCTGGTGGTCTAGGGGTAAGGTGTCAGACTTCTGTGCTGAGGGTCCGGGGTTCAAACCTCAGTCCCGGCACAGATTCATCATAGGTATATTATGATTAAAACGTAGGAGGTCGTTTTGGACCTTACAGTCATCCAAGGCATTGGGTCGTCTGCAGCCGGCTATTTTCGTGGCCTGTGGGGCATCATTTATCAAGAACAGACACAAAACATTTTGTTAGGCGTCTGAGTGAGTGATTTTCCCACCCAACTACCTTTTTACGAGATATATTAGATATGTGCCTGGTTGTGAGAATGTAAAATGTATTTTCACAGTTTTTGTGGCTTAGCCTGAAAATGGTGTAAAGGTTTTAACATTTACATAATTATAGTAACAAATTATCAATATATTGTTGTGATGACAAATACTTTTAAAGGGTATACTAACACATTCTTAGAATACAATAGTAGAGTGCAAGATATTCAGTGCGAATGGAATAATCTAGAACCTTGTTCAGGGTGTGTATTGGTAAACCCAATAGGAAGAGACCAATGGGAATACCTAGACGCAGATGGGAGGATAGCATTAGAATGGATTTGAAAGAGATAAGGTGCAATTAGGTGGACTGGATATAACTAGCTCAAGATAGGGATAGGGTGTAATGAGGTGGACCAGATATAGCTAGTGCAAGATAGAGATAGTGTGTAATGGGGTGGACTGTATAGAAATAGCTCAAGATAGGGATAGGGTGTAATGAGGTGGACTGTATAGAAATAGCTCAAGAAAGTGATAGATGGCACCAGTGAACTTAAGAGTTCCTAGTGGCATAGAGTAATTAAGTCAGTATTAAAGAACACAGCAACGGATAAAGTTTCACCCTCATAAGTTATTATTAGAAGCTAAATTTGTTTTAATAATATTAAAAATTAAATTTATTTAATTAAATTTTTCAGAGGAAGACCCATGACTTATAATGTTATGGAAATCTAAACATATAAGCAACAAATGGATAAAACCAAATTAAGATTGTGGCTAAACATTAATTATTTAAACGAGAGTAGTATTTTTTTGAAAATTTCAACTTTTCATGAACTCTAGGAATACACATAGTAAATAGGCCCATCAGTATAATTTCAGACTATGTTTTAAAATTTACCATAACATGTTTGTTAAGATTCATGCATAATGTAAAAATGTATTGTTTCCATAAATTTGACAGAGGATGGTGTAGATATTACGACCGTACTGAAATCAAATATTTTCTGATAAATATTGAGTCTACGTATTTTATTTAAATTGAAATTTATTGTTTGTTTTTTATAAGTTACTATTTTACTCATAAGCAACACTACTCCAAACACTTATACTTAATCACTTTGCCTGTTTTTTATTTTAAATTACAAATTATTGATAAAATGGCACAATGGTGATCATGTGACCCTATTAAGGCACTTAGTAGAATAATTTCTCGATTTTTGTTTAGAGTGGCCTATAATATAAATATATAAATTATATGACTGTGAGAATTTATCATAAAGTGTGTTTCTAAAATTTTATACAAAGTAAATAAAATATTATTTAACATATCACAAAATATAACTATTGAATGTTTGTATTTTTAATTTAGTAGTAAGGAATTGCATAAAATTAGTTATAATATTCTCATCGGTTCTAATTATTAGTTTGAATTTTGTGACTGTAGGGCTGATGTTAAATTTGGACATGCAAATTATAAAATAAAGTTTGAGTAGAGTGTACAACCTAGAGAAAATAAAAGAATTATATATAACAAATATTCCAAATCAAAATTATAACTTTTCATATGTATACTACCACGTAAGAGTGTTAGACCTTTAAACTAACAAAATAGCCAGTTTGATTTACTAATACCTCCCACTTTGCCCTTTGATATTCCATTTGCGGTAAATTATTCCTCTTTACACTTAATTTCACTATTTGGTTTCACTTTACATTCATTCATTTTTATTTTCTTTACCAAAAATACTCAATATTTGAAGATAGTTTTTTTTGTACAGTTTATATTTGCATTTCACATTAAAATATTCGACCTTATAACGCTTATAATTATAGTCTATGTTAAATCTGCACAACTTTTTGAGACAAACTAGTTAAAAAAGGTAGACTGAAAATGTGTAGATAATTTGATCAACTTCTAAATAATGGAACACACGTTGAACAACACGTGCTTAAATTTTTGTTTTAGTATTTAAATACTTATTTTATAAATATAAATGCTAAAACCAATGCTGATTAAATATTATTTTATATTTCAGGCCAAGTGTACTACTTCTCAACGATTATGAACAGTTTAATTATTAGTTTGTAAAATCACTGCTTTCTTAGAAAGATTACAGTTAATTGTTGTAAAATCAACACTGTGTAAAACCTTGGATCTTTAATTGTTATGTAGACCAATTAATATAATATCTACGGAAATTTAATGGTTGTTACACTGTACATGTGATAGTAAAATAGTCTACACTGTCAAGTTTATATGGAACTTTTAAAAACCTTTCCCAATTTTTGTAATGTTATTTAAATAATTTGTAGTATGTTTGATGAAAGTTTTAAGGAATAATAAACATTGTTGAGTACCTTACACTACTTTTCATTGTCACGCAAACATTTCAATTTGTTTACTTAAGTGTTTTGATTTTCTTAACATTGTTGAAGGCCTTACAATATGTATAAATTATTATTGTGTGAGGTTACTATGTTTGGTGAAGTTTTAGTGATTAATTTACTTTTTTGAGGAATTTCCACGATTCTCTTTGTTATGTGAACAATTTATTGAACTGATAAGGTTTAACTATTAAAGACTCAATTATTATATATGTTCGTTGTTTTATGATATGAAAATATTGGGCAAAGCTATAAACAATTTTCTAAGATAGCAATGAACTGTTTTTTTTTTATAAAACTGGACAGTTTTTCTAAACAAAAAAAAATTTAAATTTTCAAAATGTTTAAAAGTGTTAAGAACATCTTCAAGATTAATCTTCTTAGTTGGGTGGGATTTTCGCTAATGACTGAGAAATATTTACTTCATTCAATTACCATAATATTTAGGTTAAGAAAGTTAAGACCCATGTAATGAAATAGACTCCTATTTTTAAAAAAAAGCACACATTACAGTCTTAAAACATAATCTTAGTGTGCACCCAACACAATGTGTTCAACAGTATGGAAATATTTATCGTGTATAGTATGCCTAAAATTTGTTTTTCGCAATATAAACTAAAAGCGTTTGATTGGATATAATTAGAACATTTATTTTGCCATACGCATGAAAACGTAAAATAGTGAACTATAAAATGTTTCTCACTAAATATTTATGATCTGATTAAGAAATGTTATTTTACATTGGATCTAAATTAAAATTGTACATTGCTATTTCTTCAAACAATAAACAACACTTTAGTTTTAATTATTACCTATCTAAATATGAGGGTCGTACAATACAATTACATCCTGTGAGTTTTAGACAGCGTTTTATCCTAATAGACACGTTTAAATTTTATATAACACACGCTCACTTCTTTCAATGAACTTTATTTATTCAAAATAGTACTGAACTAAAATACATAAACAATTACAATTTAAAACAAACCACTAAGAGTTTTTACGAAACAAAAGCCTTGGACACACGTACATTTCTAAAGAAAGAATTACTTTTACGTAATTAGCATCAAAATTCGCTTTCATTAACCTAAACAATACATTTCTAAATGCAGACTATAAAACAAGTTTAAGCACCCACGTGACTTAAATGATTCCAGTTTTGACGCGTGTAAATTATAGGTCGATAATAATTCCTAAAAAATACAAAAACATTTCTTGGACAGAAATAAAATAGTATCGGGTCTCAAATTTATGAACGTTATGAAATTAAATTATAATAAAAAAAAAACTCACAAATACTTTCGAGTTTAAAACTGTTAGCATGTCCGTGTTATGTATGAGCACTTTAAAAACGGCGCGTCTTATACGTCATATGTTTTGACACTTTAAGCAACATGACGGCGTGCGTGATATCACTTATATATTCTAAAACCAACAAGATTTTTAAAAAAAGCAGCACGACTTATTCAAATAGCTTCGAATCGCAAGAGACAAATATATTCGTATTACATATATATATATATAAAAAAAACACACCAGTTACACAAAAAATATTAACGTCACATTTTTCCCATAAAACAGAAACGTATTATCTCTATAATCAAAGTTTTATAACGAACAGTACCGGCTGTTTGGTTATCACACTAATAGACGACTCAAATAATCAATGGACTTCCAGCTTCATGCAAAAAAAATAAAAAATAAAAAAACTATAATATGAAAGGAAACAAAAATACACATTGTATGCGGTGTATATAAGGAACACTGTTGAGTATAACGTTTACATACCTGTTAGGCTGCTATACCATGCAGGCTTTCAGAACTCGGCTTTTAATTTTATGTCTTTTTTTTTTAATATATATATATATAGAGTTGTTTTAAAAGGCTGGCTAATATGTTGCGGTAAGCTGGAAGCAGGAGTCCGCCATAACTGAGTGAACTGAGGTCGGACGGCAAGGACCCCGAACGAGTTTGCAGGGTTCCCTTTTCTGTGACGCAATCGCAGTACGCGCAGACGTTGTTCGTGGGTGCTCGGGAAGAGGACGCGCAGCCGAGCTTGTGTAGGGAAGAGACACACACTCTCTCTCTCTCTCTCTCTTCTTGCTCACTCTCACTGGTTTGCCCGGCTCTCGGCTTCCTTCGCTTGCTCAGTTTATGTCGACAAGATATGCGTAATTGCATTGCAACCCCCACTTCTTTTCTTCTTGACCCTTTTCTATACTTTTCGCTTTCGTCTTCTTTTTCCTCCTCCTCCTCCTCTGTGCTATCTCGACCACCCTGGGTGCTCTAGGATCTAGTGTGGAGTGGGAGGGGGGGTAAGAGAAGGGAGGTGTGTGTGTGTGTGTGTTTTTTAGGGTGTGGAGGCGGAAAGGGCTAGATAAAGACTAGGGAAAAGGCGCCAAAGTGTCTAGGAGCCACGAACGATATACTTGTGACAACAATGTTGTTACCTTACCTTTATTTCTAACGTGTGAGGAAGGTCACGCACGAATGGTACAAATTATCAAATTAAAACTTTTTTTGTTAAATGTAGCCAAACACAAAACTACATTCATGACTGTAATTTTGTTTCTCCCTTATTTTGGTTAATTGATTTTTCAGAAGTATCATTTTAAAAAAATGGGGGCTGAAAAGTGAAAACATATTTTACACATAATTTAAACTTTTTTTTTTAATGTTCATAAAATTTTATGATTATACTTACATTGAGATATTCAAAATTGATGAATAATTCCTGATTGCCCACAATCAACCAAAAAGACCTTTAAATGTATATATATTTTTTAAATTATTATTTTACCATTCAAATTTGATAAACCTAGACGATTGTATCGTAGATAAATGAATTTTCCCTTAAATACATGCGAATTAATATTAAAATAAAATAAATGTTTATTACATATATTTTGAAAAAAACAAACCTTCGGATGTATCATAAAGATTACAAACCTTATAAACAAAATTACCCATCCCGGGAGGCAAGCATACAATATCTACATCATTTAAGATGGTTTACTGGTAACGGGCAGGTCATGTTTCGAATCCCAGCCAGGTGTACAGAAGGCGGCTTTTCCTGATTGGTTTCTGACTATCCCTCAACGTAAATGCGGATACCTTTCCTCTAGATTCTATTATTTTTTTATCACTACAACACTATCCTAATTATTATACATGCGTATAGTCCAAACGGGTAGTGAGACGTAGTTGATTGTAAAATTCTAACATTCTTACGGGCATCAGAGGGAAGATTCTGAAAACCTAGTAATTAAATTTTAAATTCTAGTATCGTAAGAATCGAATTTAAAATAATACTGATTTCTCTAGGCTTAAAAAGGATCACCGAAATTAATGTGTGAACAAAGTCCAACCACTTTCATGGTTCAAATAAAAAATAACATGTTATTTGACCTGAATTTAATAAAACTAGAAATTCATGAAATATAAGGTTTTGAATGTCGTCTTGGAAAGTCCAACGTAAAAATACAAGGTAACACTCATTTTAATAATATAGTTAATTCCACAGAGAAGATCCCATTCTAAAACCCTTTTGTTTTCAAAATGCTTTTTAATACACTATTATTGTGTATTTTCAATGCGGCAACGAACTTTAAATATCCTAACGCTAAGTAAATAATATAAATATATATATTACTCTTTTAACATATAATGTACCAGTATTATTTTTTAAGTGGGTATTCATTAATAAATATATATATATATATATATATATTACCTACTATAATGCATACATATACTAAATTTTGTAAACTATCATAAATTAATTTTCTTGGCTGATAAAATATATTAAATCTTAGGATTACAAAATATAATCCCTGATTATTAGTAACAATAAAATTTGAAAATTCTATTCTTATAAATAAAAAAATATCTTAAAAACAAAATTGCAAACAAAATTTATAAAAGATATCAAAAGCTGACATAATTGAATAAAACCAAAACATTCAACCTTTTATTTTTATCATATTGTAACCATAATTAACAGGGATGTGGGTTCAACTATCGATTTTATATTTTTGATACGCCTATACAAGTTTATTAAATTACTAATATTGTAAAAAAATATATCACATTCTGATCATATTAACATACTAAAGAAAGTATTATTTCTAAAACCTGCTTTTATAGCTGATAGTTTTCCAAGCAATTTTTTTAGAATTCAAACAATTTATATTATGTTTACATAATAAATAAAAATTGTTGCTGGCATATCAATTCATTTATTTTTGGCTAGTTGTATCATTTGTAAGCTGTGTCTAAGATGTTAAAGTAAACGAAAGTACTTTCTTCCCCAACGTTCATATAGCCCTAATGCCTTACATTGCCAAATACTATCTTGGCTTGTCCAAAATATCAGATGCTCTATACACAGGATACTAACTATCTTGCTTCTCTTATTTCTTTCCTGTAAAATGGCACAACAAACCACTTATTCAAGTTTTTATTCTTTCTATGATTTCTCTGCATTGCGGCAATTCACATTGGTTGGAACCCGAAGTACAAAGATCGTGTCCTGCTCCGTTAAAAAACATTGTTTACATTCTAAATAAAATTAATACATAAGTATGGAATCAAAGAATATAAATATAAATAAATTATTCTCCTGACACTAGAGCTTACAGCAATCCAAATAAAATATTTAAATCTGGTTAAGATGGTGACTACAATAATTCTTTGAAAGCACCACGTCAAAAAAAAAATATATATATGATGAATGATGACTAGCGTCAATGGATGTTTTAACAATGCAAAGAATTAAAGGAGCGTCTAAACTGCTTTAGACTGCACATTTGAATTATTTTGAGAATTTAATTTTTTCGTCGAAAAGCCACCATGCTTTCTGAAGTTAACAGTTCATAGTTCTAGAAAAACATGGTTATGGACCTTTGACAGATATATCAATGAAAATATCGCGGAAGGCTTTCTACAATATTTACACTATATAGTCTTATAAAATATGAACATTTATAATTTATAGAAATCACAATGATTTTCTAACTAAAAAAGTGTTCAAGATAAAATTAAGTAAAAATTGGTAGGTTCGCCCTTAAACACGAGGAGTAATCATCCTCACTGTTGACCACTCAGAGAAAGGCGTAAGTCTCGTCTTTTCCGATTCGACGGTGACCAAGCCAGTTTCTCATTTGAAACCGACCCATTCAATTCTGATCTAGTTAGGTGTCATCCTGTATGTGAGGCCCCCCCTTATAAGCCCAATATTATTAAAACAATATTATTTTATCAATATATCGCGTGAAAATGATTCGACCTTAGACGGTCAATCTTATTGTGCAATTTTTCAGTCCGCATCGGTCACCACATAAATAGAATAATTTCTCTTACCTCGATGCATTTAAATAGAAATCTTCTTTCTTCTTCTTTAGTTTTTCCTTTTTTTCCCACCAAAACAGACATTGTCGGTATTTTAGGTTAGCTAAACGAGAACCACTAGAGGACGATAGTAAACAGACTGGGCTATATTGCACAATAGCCGCCTTACATGGTGCAATAATATTGACAAAGCTTCAATCAATATTTAAAACTTTTAATAATGCTCAATATGTTGCGCAAAACCTTCAATATTACCCCTACACGGTCAATATTATTGTACAATACGCAATATTGTGCAATAATATTGAA
>CABFWB010006352.1:0-20619 GCA_902151455.1 Timema bartmani
CGTTGATGGACTGTGTATAGGGCGCCTCTGCCTCCCCAATCGACCCCTTTCTAAGCTTACAGGCGTCACGTCGCTTGTTTCATGTGACCGACGATGCGCGTCTCCATCCTAACAGGGTTGGAGATCTTTATACCCAGCCCAGGGGGGTGGGAGATGGGTGAATATGGGGGAGTAAATTGGTTACGTCACTCACTTTATGCGGTGATACCGGCTTTTGCCTTTTTGTGTGCTCTTTACAGGTGAAGAGATAGTAGCGTAACGTTTTATGAGCACGCCATGGTCGGCCTTTAACAGAAATTAGAACTAAGGGTAAGGCCGTGTTCAAAATTTTTGAGGATTTTTTTAAATTTTAGCAAATTATATATTTTGGTCAGTGTGATCAAAGATTCACACAAATAAGTTTTTATGATTTTAACTACTTTTTATCCGTTGAGCATTTAACTAATAATAATAATGACATGTCTGGGCTATATCAATCTGTAGCTCAGTTGCGGGATGATTAGCTGGTACTGCCCAGTAGACGCCCGAACTTAGGCTACTAATCATACATCCTTTTTTTCGTGAATGCTCTTTCTGTGTCCCGATGAGGTGAAGGGATGATGATAATGAATATGATGGGTTGAAGCCAATGAAGATCTTTATCTAATTTAAGCCTAATTAATCAAACCCTGATGATCATGGTAATTATGCCACTTTTGAAAAGAAATCTCCCATTACCAGGCAGGAATCCAACCTGGGATTCCCAGGTCAGCAGACAAGGGTCGGTTTGAGCATTCATTCAATTAAAGGACTTTAGGAAAAATTACAGTGCATATCCCTTTAAATTTAGATCTTCATTAAGAACGTCAAAAATGTTGTTTTCCTTGATTTTCTCAAGTACTAATATAATAATCGGTAATTTGAGAACGTAGGTCTATATATATATATATATATATATAGACCTACGTTCTCAAATTACCGATTATATATATATATATATATATATATACATTCATCTTACTAGTATGTGAATTCTACATCACAATAGGAAAGACCATAAAACTTAATCAATCAAATTTGATTTACAATCATGACAACATTTTAATTTCCTAGATACACCTTGTTTGTAAACCAATCCGACACCTTAGCTCATTCGGTAGCATGGCTGCCTGCTGAGCAAAGGGTCCCGAGTTCGATTTCCGCTGTGGTTGAAAATGTATAGTTGATTAAATATGGGCTTAACCTTTCACATAGATAAATTGACGGCCGGGGACAGGACGTTGTGTCTGTTCTAGTCTTAAGTTAGATTATAAGGCATATGAAGCTACGACAAGCCTAGCACGCCGTAAGTGAAAAAATATATGCCCTTAATAAAAAAAAGTGACACAGGCCACAGGCTGGAAACGAAAATGGATGTATAGTAAAACCTTGTTTGTAAACCTGGATGGATTCAGAATAAAATAACGTGAAAATTGTAGCTATGTGATACACAGTGTCGTGTCGTGGAGTGTTGGCAGAGTAAGCAGAGATTGTCAAATTGTACCTGTAATGTATTCTTTCCCACTTAGACCCCATTTGAACAATCATACATAAAGTCAGCTCTATATATCTTGCATGGAAATGTTGCTAGCTGATCAAAAATGTTCTACTGAGTGATGAGAAAATATCACATGATTAGTTTAAACTAACTCTTCTTATCCTGTAAACATTTCATGACACGACAATGTTGTTATATACCAAACAATAAAAACATATTTAAACCCCGCATTGGTGGTCACATGTTTCAAGACTATTGCAATAAAATGGTTTATCAGGGATATAGAGGTCACAGTTTTAATACCGGCCGGGTGTACTGAAGCTCATTTTCTTCATTGGTTTAGTCCTACTACTTTATCTCCACTCAAGTTAGGGTGCATTTCATCTTAATTCTACCTTTCTTTTCCCTGTTCGTTTACCTTCCAGCCCGAACCAGTAGCAAGATCAGGTCCACATACTACTTTTGAAAAGTGAGTTATGCTTTCTACAACATTAGGTAGGTTTAGGCATATATTCACACACACATATATATTTAACATACGTTAAGCAAGTATTTTGTCAATTTTCAACATCATTTGCTAAGAATCAAAATTTAAATTCTTGCCTTATTTTATCTTTTTTCTCCAGTCACAGAAGTCAACAATATCGGTATAGTTTGTATAAAAATGTTTTATTAAGCTACTAATCCACAATTTTACTAAATTTAAAATGCATTTAGAATTAAAAGTATTTGGAAGTTTGATTTTGTAGATCTCTTACTGTAGCCTACTATATATAATGTAGTATGCGTTTTAGAGATTTTTGTGAAACAATGTCGTTTGATTTGAACCCAAAAATATCAAAGAAAAGATGTGAGTTTTAAATTCAATGTAAAATAAATTTTATGATGCACGGCAGAGACTTAATCTATTTTATCTTAAAATAGAGCCTTTTATCAAAAACTCGTAATATTTGTGAAACGACATAATCGTTTCAAAAACACTCCACCAAAGAGCATAAGTTAAGTAATATACACGGTTACAGAAACATTGAGAAAAGAATAATATTTTGTACCTAAGATCAATCACTTTTCAATTTTCAAAGGCCTCCCTCCCTCCATAATTTACAAATTGTTAGTTTTATAAAATTATATTTAAAGTAAAAGCTTTTGATTTTCGATAGTACTACAGGGTGACCTGGCGGCCTAGGGGTAAGATTTCAGACTCCTGTGCTGGGGGTCCGGGGCTCAATCCTCGGTCCCAGCACAGATTTATCTAATTGCCAAACCTTTCCTTCACCTCTGACAATACGTATATTAATCACAACTTGTGAATGTTTGGAATGCCAGACATCCACCGTGGTTCGGATCCCACGTTAAACTGTAGGTCCTCCATTTCATCTCGCAATCTCCCTACCATTACACATTAGCGTAAGTGCGTATAAACCAAACGGGTAGTAAGACGCAGTGATAATAAATAAGACTACAACTTTATAATTACAAGCTTTTATCAAAATATGAAGTTTCTGCTTATAAAAAATATTAAACAGTGCCTAGTTAGAACTTGTAATCAGATTCGATAGAGTGAATTTTGATAAAATTGATTTTTTTTCTTTTTGCCCCTACCCTTACCCTAATTTTAGGGTTGGATATTTAATTCCAAACACTCCTAGGAAGAACCCTATGAAAACTCTAGATACCAGAGTTCTAGCCCGATCGGTAAAATAGTTTAGGCTCTAGGCCGAGATAAAGACAGACCGCATCGTGAAAACTAATTTTTCAGTTTCAGGGTGTCCATGATACGTCAACATTTAGGAAAATCTTGAGTTATATTTTTTACGATCACAATACTAGGCTTACTCTCTCCAAGGGGTCGAGGGAAAGTATAAAGATTCCTCAAATTAGGTAAATTAGCTACCATCTGTCAAGCTAAGAACTTTCCAAATGGTTCGTAAGCTCGCGTAAAGGTAGCAGCACATTGAAAGATCGACATCCTACTCTGACGGTGAAACGAGGAACTGTGTTCTTATTTCCTGTTCGATACCGAAGTAGGGCTGAATGGAACAGTGAGCTATAAGCCAGTCAGTCAGTCTGTGTGTGTGTGTGTGTGTGTATGTGTAAAGTAAAATTAGATGTCTGTACAATTTTTTTTATACCTTATGAGCAACCCATAGAGTAGGTAGAATTTGGAATAAAAGCACACTTATTAGCTTAGAGGGGGATGGAAAGATCACAGAAATAAATCCCATGTGGAAAAACCAACCTTTGTCCACCTGGCTGAAACTAAAAACAAACTTTCTCGTCACAGACATCCCACTGTATTACGCATTTAACGCTTTAGATCATGTGACCATGAGTGCTGGTCTCACGTTTGTAAAGTGCACAAAAAAATCCAAAAAACATTTTAAATGATCAGCAAGACCCACGGTGGTGGACATACAGATCAAGGCGTTAGATTAGCTTTACACTCAGTCGCCGTTGACAAAGAAGATAGTGATCAGAGTTCAGTAGGAAGCACTGGAAGATATTTCCAGGTAACATTGATTCTTTACTACAATTCATTAAAAGCTCTAATTTTTTAAAACAAACAAAAATATATAAATCAACATTTCAGCATATAATAATTTTATTTTATATTACCTGCTTTAGTGACCGCATGGTCTAAGACTAGACCACCGATGACAAGGAGAGCGGAGTTCGAATCTCGGTCGGGTGTACCGAGAGTAGATGTTCCTAAATGGTTTTTTACTCTTCCTCCACTTGAATGTGGGTACACCTCCTCTAAATTCAACCTTTATCCTCCCTAATTTATAAGAGTAATAATTAGTATATAATGCGTATAACCTAAACAGGTAGTAAAACGTAATGTTAAAAATAAATAAATAAAATTGCCCCCTATTGACCTCACAATAATTGTAGTAGATGAATTTTTTTTATTTAGCACCGCATCTTACTACCCGTTCGGGTAATACGCTTATGTACTAATTACGCTAATGGGTTAGGAATTGGGAAGGTTGAATTTAGATGAAGTGAGCCCAAATTTGCGTGGAGGGAGAGTGAAAAACCATTCCCAATTCATCCTACTTAGATTCGAACCTCGATCTCGCCGACCTCGGCAGTCTAGCTCAACGCGAAACTAGCGCGTTAGATAACTACGCCACCGAGACGGGTAAATATTTGGTTGTTTATAGAAAATAAACGGTGAGATTTTCTAGCTCTGTATTTTTGTGTGACAGCCAAAAAAACCGTTCTTTGAACACGTTCGATATAAGTTAACATCGCATGTCCTTTGAACATATAGATCATGTCCCAAAGAGATCCTTTCACTCCATGCGCATTCCTCGACTAGGTAGCCTCTACCTTTCTTTTGACCTTTCCCCCAAATAATACATTCCCCAATTTTCTTTCGACATTTTCTCTTGAACAAGATATTTTAGCTTTGAGAAAACATTTGACACATTTCATCCGATTCCCCAGATAAACGTTCCAAGTCAATCTAAGCAAAACAAAAAGGCATTTACTTAAAGAATATCACTTAAAGACAACTTTTATAAGTAAAACGTAATGTTAAAAATAAATAAATAAAATTGCCCCCTATTGACCTCACAATAATTGTAGTAGATGAATTTTTTTTATTTAGCACCGCATCTTACTACCCGTTCGGGTAATACGCTTATGTACTAATTACGCTAATGGGTTAGGAATTGGGAAGGTTGAATTTAGATGAAGTGAGCCCAAATTTGCGTGGAGGGAGAGTGAAAAACCATTCCCAATTCATCCTACTTAGATTCGAACCTCGATCTCGCCGACCTCGGCAGTCTAGCTCAACGCGAAACTAGCGCGTTAGATAACTACGCCACCGAGACGGGTAAATATTTGGTTGTTTATAGAAAATAAACGGTGAGATTTTCTAGCTCTGTATTTTTGTGTGACAGCCAAAAAAACCGTTCTTTGAACACGTTCGATATAAGTTAACATCGCATGTCCTTTGAACATATAGATCATGTCCCAAAGAGATCCTTTCACTCCATGCGCATTCCTCGACTAGGTAGCCTCTACCTTTCTTTTGACCTTTCCCCCAAATAATACATTCCCCAATTTTCTTTCGACATTTTCTCTTGAACAAGATATTTTAGCTTTGAGAAAACATTTGACACATTTCATCCGATTCCCCAGATAAACGTTCCAAGTCAATCTAAGCAAAACAAAAAGGCATTTACTTAAAGAATATCACTTAAAGACAACTTTTATTTAATAAGCTATTTAGTTTAACATCTAAGGCCAGTTCTCACGTGTCATTTTCAATGAATCATTGAAAATCAATACAAAATTAACGTGAGAACATTCATTTCACTAGACTGAATTATTATTTAAACTTTAAAGCTTTCATTAAAAGTGAAAAGAAGTTTAACTTTTGTTAATTTTTATTGATCATTATAGAAAAATGAAAACAAAATGAACAGTAAGGTCATCATGTACAAGAAATAGTGAATTAATTTTTCTTTTGATGTAAAGATTTAGTGAATTCAATTTTATTTTAATGTAAAGATGTATTTACATTCAACGTTACACTGCAACCACTTTCTTCCTTGTATTGGATTTAATCCTCAATAATTGTTTTCTAGTTTCGACTCATGTTGATGTCTGGACACTCCAGACATCCTTTAGTGAAATTTGTCTGTTGACGCGCTTATCTACGCTTCCTTTATTTTATATATTTTCTAACTCGTACAATAACTGCACATAACCACAGATTGCGTTTATTTTAAACGACACCATTTCTATAAATGAAACGGTAGTTGATCAGTCTCATGATGATCATCATGATGCATGATGCATGTGAACAAATTCCTTTCATTATCATTTTCATGAAAAATGAATTATTGGAAATGACACGTGAGAACTCGCCTTAATTCCCGTCCGGGCTATTTGCATATATGCTCTAATGGGTGTAAACATGAGTAAGGTGTAATTTAGATGAAACGTACTCGCATTTGTGTGTAGGGAGAGTGGGATTCATTTTTTGGGGGGGAAAAACACCCTCACAACACACATCTGTCCGGGATTCAAACACACGCCTTAAGGAAAAATCAATGCTATCAGCATGAAGTTTGTTTTATTATTAGTTCTCACTTTTGAAGACCAATAATTTAGAATTAATTTCATATAGATATATATATATGTATATATATATATACATATATATATGTATATATATATATGTATATATATGTATATATATACATATATACATGTATATATATGTATACATATGTATACATATATATACATATATATACATATATGTATATATATACATATATATATATACATATATATACATATATACATGTATATATATGTATATATATACATATATACATGTATATATATGTATTTATATGTATATATATGTATACATATATATACATATATATACATATATATATATACATATATATATATACATATATATATGGATTGAAATAAAATGTCTTGAGCTATAAATTAGTTGACCTTGGTGGTCTTAGGGAAAAGTGCTCGCCTCAGGAAACGATGTTAGTGGGTTCAAACCCAGCCTAGGTGGGTGGATTTTTTTTGAGCGATAAAAATACGTAGCACAACTTCCTCCGGAGGGGAAGTAAAGCTGGCTGTCAGTCCTATGTCGAGTGTGGCATGTAAATTAACCCTTGAAGTTATGTGAAAATACCTTTCACCGCAAAATTAGTATAGACCTAGCCTTTCGCATTTGCTCATAGACATTCTCGAGCGGTAATACAATCAATCGGTTCATAAAGTGCACGTTAAATACCTCAAATAATATTTTTTTTAATTCAAAAGCTATACATTTTTTGTGTAAATAACTTACGTGTGTCAAATTACCCACCCCTACTTCAATGCTACGCTTAACTAAAACTTCTGTATTTTTGTTTCTAGTAGCGCTAGTTTCTCGTATTTAATAGTAAGTTTTTTTTATTATTGGCTTGAATTTAAACTAACATAGGTTGGTAACTCCTACGTATTCACAATTTGTAAAGAAATCTCTACTGTTTATTTTACATGTGTCAATCTCAATTTTCCCCAAATAACATTTCTACTATTGACAGAGGATTTTTTTAAATTAAATTTTAATAGTTTTAACTTTGGGAATATGTTTAGAAATGCATTTTTGTGTTGCTGTATAAGAATTATATCGTTATCTATTGAATATGTGTTAAAAAAAATTTACTTTTAGATATAAGTATACATATATAAACTTTTTTTTAAAAAAAGAATTAAAACTAAATAATAATTATATCTTAATAACTCTAGTAGAGAGTGTTGATTTAGCCGTGGTATGTTTTAAGAGGGTGTCGAATTTTGTTTTGATTTGATCAATGGTTTATGAGAAAAATATATCAGACATTATATTTATGTTAAATTTATTTTTCACGTCGAATTAAGGTGTGATAGCCTGCTAGTGAAACCATTTTACCACATTCAAACAAGTAATGGAAAAATAGTTACTTTAAAAATTAATAGAAAAAAACTATTTATTCTTTGCCCAGTTAAGATGCTGTCAAGTGAAGAATGCCGAAAATCGTAGGCCTACTTCTATGGGATTTCTAGTTCAAGCGTAATATTTTTTTTCTTAGCACCACTTCTTACTACCTGATTAGAAATTAGGAAGGCTTAATTTAGAGGAAATGCACCCACATTGGCGTGAAGGGAGAGTGGAAAGTAATTTAGGGAAAACCACCTTCAGTGGACCCGACCGGGCTCGAGCCCCAATCTCCCTGTCTTAGGAAGCCCAGTCCAACACGAGATTAGGGCGTTAGAACACGCGGCCACCGAAGCGGGTTTTCAAGCGTAATCGTGTGTTTATCTTAAGCCCTAATTAATTGATCGTGAAATGTGATTTTAAGCCGGCGTACTCACAGTTATGGTTTTACCAAACAAAAACAGAACTTACCCTTCCATTGTTTGAAAAAGTTGTTGATTTTACTCTCCTTATCTTAAATTTAGTTTTATGAATCCACCCTGTCCCATACAGTGAGTAATGTTTTCGTACTTAATTAAGTAGAGAAATGTATATTCAAATAATGATGGCAATTATCACGAAATAGCCAGCAAGGCACGGGTATTCACCATAAAAAATACTAGGTGCGCTCACACAGTCATTGTGTTCATACTTGTTTTTTTTGTTTGTTTTTTATTAAATTAAACGTTTGGTGTATATATTTAAGCAAAACCAATATTATTTTTAAATTATAAAATTGAACTTTATAAACTACATTTAGTTACGATCACTTCCATCAAAACTTTTTCTTTTCAAAATAAAGTTATTTCGTTTTATTCTTGTTTTATTTAGGTGGGAGTATAGGTAAAAGGAGGAAAGGGCAGCTTTTTTTTATCAAAACTATTTTTTTTTTGCCAAAATAAATAAAACAAGGCTCCAGTAAAAACATAAATAAAATAAATGTTCTCCGTGAAGTGATATCACCGATTGTTGAATATATGTCATGAGTATAACAACATTAGTTGAGAAACTTTAAGAAATAATAAAAAGTTGTCATGAGATTCCAGGTCATCCTTGACAGATACTCAACAAATGTTGATATCACCACGTGAAGAAAATTAAACTCTATGCTCCTAATAGAGAAATATTGTTTTTATTTTGACTAAAAAACATCGCATTCCCTTCATCCCCACCTTAAGTAAGATTACTTGCACATATTTTGTGTATACATCTAATGTGTACTTAAATCTCACTGAACACTAATACCTACACTACTACCAAACTACGCCATGAGCTTTCATGTGATAGTTACTTGTTTTGCCAAAACTCGCTATAATAGTTGGTCGTTCAGACGTTAATAGTCTAATTATATTGACCCGCAAGTACTGAGCATTAGAGAGAACTGACACTTGATACGCTCTTCCACGGAGCATTTAGGCAGTAGCAGAACTAACAGCTGACGGTAACAACAAAAAAATGTGTAGCAAACTTGGGAAGGTGTCAGGACGAAGCTCTCTTTTTAGAGGGTAATGTTGGTTATGGGGGATGATCTCACATTGACACCTTCATTGAATGGAGAGCTACCCCCTCCCGTTCCACCCCCTGGGGTGCGGGCTAACAGTTGTCACAGCTTCATCTCTCATCACCCGCCGGGAAGCAGAAATCCTCAGGCATTCATGAGCCAAGTGGGACATGGAGTTTAACGCGCGGGACATAGATTGGAACACATCCTAAGGGGTACTTGTGAGGCCTCAGGAATGGTCTAGATCGTCAATGGGGTGTACTTCGGACTGTGATTACATACCACCTTTCTACCTAAATATACTACTTCAAATCCTAGCAGGGTCAACCATTTAGTGATGATGTGCTAGGATTTTAAATGTATAAGTTGAAGTCAAAAGTCAAATTTATTTGGCATATTCGAAACATTTTGAAGGAATATAAAAAACACTTTGATAAATTTGAAACAGTTTCAAAATATCTCACTAAATATGACAAATTTCAACAGATAATCATTTTTAGAACAGCTATTTAATAATGTTGTAACGCCGATTGTGATTAAATGCCACATTTAGCGTAAGCATAGACATATTCAGATGTGTCAGAATAAAATAATATATATTTCTACTTTCTACACCTTTCTCTTTACCTATAGATGCACTCAAATAACAATTTAAAAATTAAAAGTAGGGTTATGCGACAGCAACAAAAACTCTTATCTTCAATTTTGGCTTTGCTTAGCATGTTCCAAGCGTAGCTTCGCATTTAAAAGTGAACTTTGCAGTTTCCTACTCACATTTATAATCTTATTGTAGAGCTAAAACAAGGAAGGTATTCATTGTACGTACTTTTAGACACACGCCGTTTATATCAGCACACGACTTACAAAAATTAACTCAACATGAGACAGTACGCCTAATATTGTACCACGACTCTGTCATCTATACTTTACTTTTGTGCTTCATGTCTTACTATCCGTCCAGGATATCCTCCACACACTAACACTGATGCGGAATTGACGAGAAAATAGTTTAAGATAATTGTACTTACATTTGCGTGGAGTGAGAGTGGGATATATGATTTGAAACAACCTGTAACGCGTAGAATATATTGCAAAAGCTCACAGTTCTAAACATTTTGTGATAATATGTGAAAAATATTACCACCCTGTATTATAAATCCATAATCCTAAACATACTGATGCAAATAAACAAATTTATTGACATTCTGTATCAGCTGACAGTCACAAAGTTTGAAACAGCCTGAAGAACGTAAAATAAAATAATGACAACTTTTTAATAAATCCGGAGTTCTATAATAATATTCTTCAGAATGTTAATAAATATATTGCCATCTTGTTTTACGATCCCAAAGTTTGAAACACGTGAATATCTCGTAGAAGGTAAACAAACAATTAGGAGTATATTACTATCTTGTTTTTCAAGTCCACGTAAAAATATAAACCTACAGGTGACTTTATTATAAAACCGGAGTTCTAAATATCCTGTATGTGTAAACGGGTATATTTTTATACTAGCTTTTACCCGTCGCGGCTTCACCCGCAATAATTGATAAAATCTTTTAATTTTTAACTAAACTGTTTTGGTCATAAATCAAACTTTATTTCTTTCAAATAACTATGCGTTTTTCTCAGCTCTAGCTGTAAATAATATTTCCATATTATGCTATCTTTACTTTAACATTTTAATTATAATCACATTCATATTTACTCGTAAAATCACAATATATCTCTTATATCTTTTATATACGAAAAGTTTAAACATTAGTATTGTAAAATTAGTGTAAAATAAAAGGTTGGGAATAGTCCTGTATGTTATTCCAGGACATACTCTACCTAGGTAACAAGTTTCATTCGAATCCGTTCAGCAGTTTTGGCGTGATTGAGTAACAAACATCCAAACACACAAATTTTAGCATTTATAATATTAGTAAGATTGTTTTACACAAGCCCATAGTTTGAAACAGCGTGTAGCAATTCAAATAAGACAAGTTATTGACAACTTTGTTTAACGTCCCTAATTCTAAACATTATATTGCGTGTAAAACAAATAGTACCTATATTGATACCATGTGCTACAAATACCACGGTTCGAAACATGCTGTAGCATGTATGTATAGGAGGTGTTAGAGCAAGCATTGATCTCTAGTTTGTTTTTTTCCCTTCTTGTTCACAATCTCAGCACACGAGGAATCCTTTGATAAATCTGTGGCCCGTGAAGTGAAATGGCCCGCTATTGTCTGGAGGTGTGGCAGAATATTGTCACCTAGATACAGAAGATCCTCTACAGTAATCTTCGGCAGGTAGAGGAGCTCACTCAGTGGCCCTCACTCCACGGTTGTTGTTGACGATTTCACGGTACACTCCCAGGACAAACTAAGTGGAAACAACTAATTTTTTTGTTTTATTGGATGTCTTCAATCGGGATTTTAAACCTTGATCATTGGATTGGAGCGCCAACTATCGTGACTAACTGAACTATACAATTCTTATTATTTTATTTTATTCCCACGGCGTCTTAGTACTCGCTAAGGATACAAACATATTTTAATGACACTTTTTTTTATCACTGCGTCTTACTACTTGTTCAGGCAGTACGCATTGTTTTTAACCCCGCGTCTTACTACTCGTTCGGGTTATACGCTTAGGTACTAACTACGTTAATGGTTTTAGGGATTAAGAAGGTTACATTTAGAGGAAGTGTTACCGCATTTTCGTAGATGGAGAGTGGAAAACCATGTTGGGGAAAATCACCATCAGTACGCCCGACCGAGATCCGAGCCTTGATCTCCCTGTCCTCGGCAGTCTAGTCTACTGCGAGAGTAGCGCGTTAGACCATGCAGATAACGAAGAGGGTATGATCATAATTACTCTAATGAGGTAGGGATGAGGAACAAAGCATTTTAGAGGTAATCAAACCACCACCACCTTTTGGGAAAAACCACCCACTGTACATTCAACCGGGACTCTAGCCCCGATCTCTTCGTAGCCATCAATCCAGTCCAACACGAGAGTGACGTGTTAGACAATGTGACCACCGATGCGGGTCACGTTCTAATTTAAATCTAAAATGCCCTATTCCATAGAGGAAATTTAACATTTTAATTGGATGCTAAGACGTGTGTGTTTTCTGAAATTATATATTTATAGTTCTAAATTAAGATTGCAAGGGGGCTTCCACCGTGTTTTATCGCTATTCAAACACTTTTAGCATAATTATTTTTCTAATTTCATACACGCCTTAAAAATGAATACATAAAGAAAAGTTTCCTAATAATTTAGGTATAGAACTATAAATAGTTAGTTGTTTAAAATATTATAATAGTTTTTCAATAAAAAACATAAAATGCTCAAAATAGTAATAAACATTGTATTTGTAGCCTTAAAATGGGAATATTACTTGTTAGCAAGTACCACCCTCCCCCTTTATACCCGCATTTCGCTTCTTATTACCCATTTGGGCCATCAATATATTTATAATCGTGCGTAGGGATACAGAAGGTAGAATTTATTAGAAGTGCGCACACATTTATCTGGACGAAAATTAAGAAACAGATAATCACAAATTATTTTAGTACGACCGTTCTAGATTATAGTATTTGACCTCTCCGTCACCATCAAACCAGACAAGTCAAGACCGATGCCTTTCTACGCTTGCACACCTTATACGGGTCACTGGATCTTGGCGTCTTATCATGATTAACTCTTGATAAATTCAACAGCTACAGTCCAGAACTATTCACTGCGCAGCTTCTATCCACTTGAGATTCCAATGTAATTTTTCCATCCTCCATCAATGCTAATTAGGTTGTATTTAATTTAAACTACCCTCTTCATCCTTACCCCCTTATATTATATCGTTAACTTTGTGTTTAGCGTATTGATATTTACTATATCCCGCCTCGGTGGCGTAGTTGGCTAACGCGCTAGTCGTGTTGAGCTCGACCACCGAGGACGGGGAGATCGAGATTCGAATCTCGGTCGGGTGAACTGGGGGTGGTTTTTCCTAAATGGTTTTCCACTCTCCCTCCACGCAAATGCGGGTTCACTTCCTCTAAATTCAACCATCCCAATTCCTAATCCATTAGCGTAATTAGTACTTAAGCGTATAAAACGAACGGGTAGTAAGACACGGTGCTAAATATTATTATTATTATTATTTAAAAAATATACGTAACCTCTAACCAGACGTGGCAACGTGGTGCGGATCCACCTACCATAATTTTTTTTTTTAATCAGTGAAATTGAGACCCGAGAAGCTTATAAAAAAATATTAAAATGAAATTACTTCTAATCTGATCCTACTTTCGCTATTTTCAAAAGAATTTAGAAAATTGCACTTTGATACGTTTTCTGGTTCAAGCGGCATTTTTATATAAAATTCTGGTTAGTCTGTTTTAAGATAAGCGCTTACTTTAGAATAATGTTGGCAACCATCACGAAATAGCCAGCAAAGCAACTTACAAGGTCATTATTTCATGCTTGTTTTGTGAAATGTTAATGTTACCAACAAAAATAGAAATTATTTAAGATTTTTTAAAATAAAATTTAGGGCCTTTAAATTAAGACTTTTAAGTATAGTATTTTTTAAATAATCCACTTTATTTTTCTTGTTATGAACGTCTATAAAATAAATTAAATTAAAAACACTCCCCTCAAACGTTTAGTGATAACAAAGATATTTTGTTTTACTTTTGTTTAAAAGATTGAGAAATCGCTGTTCTACCTGCAAGCGTCTAAACTTAAATCCTTCTGAAAACTACAAGCTGCGCAGATACCAAATTACGTACAAGTTTTCATAAAAGCTACTGGTTTTGCTAATAGTCGCCATGCTAGTTGCTCGTACACACAGTAATACGAGTAAATGACTTGTACTGAATTATGTTCGGAAACATCGCCTTTGTATAAAGGTCATTAGTTAAGTGTGAGCTCCGAGCTACCGTGGACTTGGAAATACATTTGGACGATCCTGCGAGTATCCAAATAAAGGACGTAAGGTATTGAATACATCGAGAGCTTCCAAAACTTGTCAATACCCATGTCTGAAAATGAAAAGAACTAACACAAAAAAATACTGGATTCAATCGAACACTCATCTTTTACAGTGCAAATGAAAAGGAGGATAATATATCTATCTTTTTTTTCCTCCCCTTCCCTTTAAAGGCTAAAGTTTGTCGTCCATAATAACCAGATTAGCGGTCCATTTATAACCAAGATATACAGGGGTCGTTCTAGTAGGGCCTATACGAGGTTTGGCTAGCATTTATGACTTTTGCTATCTGTCATCTATTGAAAACGAGCTAGGATCTTCATCTGCACACACCTGGACCGAATAAGAGAAATAGGTGACACCTCAGAAACGTCAGACGTTTGTTTTGTTTTCGTTAGGGTCGTAGGCGGGTCACGTATTTTAATAATGGGACAGAGTTGGGTGTCGATGGCCTCTCATTCATTGTTAGGGGTTATTAAAGACTCTATTTAAGGAATGAGGATGTAAGAGGGTTGTTTAGTGGAAATTAATCCACATTAACACGGAAAAATAATGATAACACATTTTTTCCTATCTGAATCTTACTAACCATCCGGGCTATCACCATGTAGGGTTTGTCGATGAGAAAGTTAGAATGTAAATGTGATGATGATGATGATTATTATTATTATTATTATTTATGTCACTTAAAGAACGAATTATCATAATCAATTGCTTGTATCATAACACAACTTACAAACAAACTTAATTCTATAAAAGATACAACATCCAGTCCCCCGGCCATTAATTTATCCATATGAAAGGGTAATAATAATACTTAGCACCGCGTCTTACTATCTGTTCGGGTTATACGCTTAAGTACTAATTACACTAATGGATTAGGAATTGGGAAGGGTGAATATATAGGAAGTGAACCCGCATTTGAGTGGAGGGAGAGTGGAAAACCTCTTAGGAACACACACACACCCCCAGTTCACCCGAGCGAGATTCGAACCTTGATCTCCCCATCCTCGGCAGTCCATCTCAACACGAAACTAGAACGTTAGCTAACTATGCCACCGAGGCGGGTCATATGAAAGGAAAATCCTCAATTTTGTGAATAATGTATTATCTAGTATCGAACTCGGAACCCTTAGTTCAGTAAAGTCGCACGCTAAACACTGATATGAGGCGCTGTTGGACAACCAAACATTAAAAGTACAATTAATAAATTAGCTGTATTGTCATTTGTGCCACTGTTGCGTTTGGCTCCCTACCTACCTTTTGAACTATATTAGCTTGCACGGGAGAGACCTTTTTAAACATGGAAACGTTTGAAGATATAAAGAAAAAACGACGGAAGAAGGGTGAGAAGAAAGTTTGGGAGTAAAACCTAAAAATGCTTTTAAAAACGCTTTCATTAATCCAGATTCTACAATAATAATTTCTGAAGAATTTAATTAGGAAAGGCGCTAAGTACCTTTTTAGCTTGAATATTTAAGGGCGTCGCCTACATGAAGGGAAATATCCTCACACTGAAGTATTTCTTATTGAACGGTAGTTTTGAAACTACAAAAACAATCTTCGTATTAATTATATTTAATGTTTTCCCTGTTTAAATAAATGGTGCGATGCACCTCACAGACTCTCTCTCGTTCCTTTTCCAAAAAAAAATTTATATATTTACTCAAAGCTCATAAAATATGGGAAACGAAATAATATACGGTGTTGCAGAAATATATTAAGGGAAAAGTAACATCTCTGTACACCAAAGAGCATAATCAATTATTTACCAGCCCACAATTTAAATATTTATTTTCTAATATCTCAAAAACTATTGTTTTTATAAAAATACATTTCAAATAAAAGTTGTTTAGTTTTAATAGTACTACACTATTTAAATGGTAAGTTATTTTGTACATCAAATCGTTATAGAAATATTAACAAAATTGGAGCTCTCCGCTAGTGTAGAATATCCTCCAAGTCATTTTCATGGGGAAATGAGAGTTGCCATTTTATTTGTAATGTTAAACAGTGCCTGGAGACGAAATTTAGTCAAAATAGTTATAGTCAGTGCTCGAATTGGGCCGGAACGCCGTTCCGGTTGATTCGAAACAATATTACGAAAGTTCCTGTTGATACAACACAAGTTTAAAGCGCTCCGCCTGCACACTAGAACGCTACTTCTTCGTTCTTCCTATCGTTTTCCAACAAGATCTCTATTCTAGTCTGAACAAGGCCAGATCCTATAACGTGTATAGTGTCTTGTACTTTGTATTACACTTGGTTTGCTATGAATTTTCTTCACAATAGAGATTACGATTGACGATTCCTATAACTAGACAATGACTTTAATAAAAATATTTTACAGATGTTAATCTTTCCACTCCCCTTTTGTAACCTCTATTGAAGGGATGATTTTTGGACAGGGCATTTGCTGTTTCTGTTCGTAGGTAGAAGATTTTTACCTTCAGTTTCACATTGTCTTTCGTAGTGTGGATACCATACGTACCTATTTGAAGTTTTGAACTCTGTGCCATAAGTGAAGAAAAAAAAAAGAACACACATTTTTATAAATTATGTTTAGCGTAAAATTGTATTTATATAATCTAGTTAGCTACAACATTTCCTTGACATATAAGTTTTATAACTAAACATATATTTTTCTTCAAAATATTTAGTGAATTGAATAAAATGAAAAATAACAAATAATGTCCGTTTGTCGGTGGCTAAATCTTTAGAAATGCTAAGCGTATTTAATAAAAACTGAGCCTGCCCAGTAGAGTCAGAACTTACATGCAAATTAAAGTTTCAATTTGTGATGTCTGAAATATGCAATTACATACAAAATCACACCAATCAAATAAGACTGTAAATATTCGTTTTTATTATAAAACACTTTCCTAGTGTGGTCCGAAATAATATCTAAATAAAATAAAATTTGCACCTAATAGAAATGGCTCTACCACGACAGGCTTAGTAAGCTAATGGCAGAAACAAATCCATACTCGAGCTGTCACGAGGATAAATAAGATTAGGAATGAAATCTTTACATTGAAACAAATTTTTTAATATGGATTAAATAATAATAATAATTCTTAACACTCTCATAATTTTTCATAACAATGTAAAACAAAGAGTTTTTCAAATTTCCTGGTGCCATTTTGTGCTACTTCTGTGGTAAGTTTTGTAGGTTGAAACTCCTTTTTGCTTCACAAGAAGTGATTGGAGAATGTTTTAGCATGCAGATGTATCTCATTACTATTCAATTAATTCCAGTCTTAGTATTTTCCCCACAAATGATAGGTATCCTTCACATGTTTCGATGTTTCAAATGTCTTATTTTTTACAAGAATGAAAGAGATGTGAAAAAACAATGCTAACAATGTAATGCTTATATTTTGATGTCAACAAGATGTAATTATTAATTCTTATGCTGAAAATAATTAGTTTAGAATTTGATTATTTGAATCATTTTAATTAATAATAAATATTAATTGGTTAGACTAGTGCCACCTGCATAGTTCATTTTACTGTGGTAGTGTATTTTTTGTTTCAATATAAATTGTAATCAGCAATGAATTAGATTAGTACAGTAAACTGCAGCGTGATATTAATTTTACCAAAATTCATTTAAAATGGTATGGCTTAGCAAGCAACTTATGGAAGTGTGTATAGACAATGCAATAGGTTATACCAATGTAATAGTTTCATGCTGTAAAATAGATTAATAAATTATTGGTTGTTAGTTGTTACCGTTTTTTTTTGTTAAAATTTTCCAATTTGAGGACTGGTTATAGTCGATTTTGATAAAATATAATTTTTCTCTTTTAACCTATAAGTAAACTAACCTTAATTTTAGGGTTATATTCATAATTCCAAAAATAGCTCTGAGGAACCTTATGAAAATATCAAGTTTTAGCCCGATCGGTAAATTGGTTTCGGTTCTAGGCCCGGTAACAGACGGACAGACATAACTAACTGCAAAAAAGTTATGAAACGTCGACACACATCAAAATATCGAATTTGATTTTTTTTTTACGATCACAACAGTTTCTCTACCTGAGGAGTGGGACTATTTGTTTGACTATTTGTTTAAGGCAAAATATATTTATGTATTTAACTACGAGTAGTTACTTTGATCTTGAGACATTTCACTTGAAACGTAATTGAAAACGATCTAAATAAACATTTTCGTTAGTTATTTTTAAATTATAAAACTCTAAATGTAAGGTTTGTAATCCTAACGGAACATGTTAATTACCATCACCTCCATTTTAGCGCGAACCATATTATTAATTAACAAACCATTTATTAAATAGTACGTATTTATGTAAGTCTGTAACACTTTTCAGCAGTCCGTTAGGCGTCCCCCTTAACACAAATTGAACATACAATTTATATACACATATTTACTTCCGAAAATGTAGTTCCAGTCTCCAAAATCTAATCACAACAAGCCTCACAAGACATTCAGTGAATTATGTAGCCGTTTCGAGGACAATACTAGAAAGCTAATCTCAATTTTCTTGTAATATTTGATTAGGCCTATATTTTATAAGTTCATACTCGCACATGTGGTCGCAAAGTTTAAGACGTCAATATTTTAGTAGGTTGTATTGCTCGTGACAGGAGGTTGAGGTTCGAATCTCGGTCGCATGCACTTCTACATGTGGTTTATCACTGTAGTTTACCCATCCCTTCCCCACACTGGTACGGGTGTCTTTATCTAAACTAACTTTCTCACCCCTATCTCAAAATTGAGGGGGTCAGAGCAAAAACATGGTAACCCTCATTGGTTTAGATGGTATAAATTATATATTTAAACTTCTATAAAATTCTGAGGTGACCTAGCGGTCTAGGGGTAAGGTGTCAGACTTCTGTGTTGGGGGTCCGAGGTTCAATCCTCTGTCCCAGCACGGATTTATCTGATTACCAAACCCTTCCCTCACCTCTGACAAGACGTGTATTAATCACAACTTGTGAATGTGTGGAATGCCAAGTGGAATGCCAGGCCTCCACCGTGGTTCGGATTCCACGTTAAACTGTAGGTCCTACATTTCATCTCACAATCACCCTACCTTATACGCACATTAGCGTAAGTGCGTATAACCCGAACGGGTAGTAAGACGCGGTGCTAATAATAATAATAATAATAATATAAAGTTCTGAAACATAGCAATAGAAAAATAAATAGAATATTCGTCGATGTTAGCCATCGTAAAGGTTTTGACCGACTATAAAACAAATTGTATTTCAAGCGGTATGACACAAGAAATCACTCATAAGTAGCACATTTTTTCATAAAATGAGAGTCATCATGTTTTTCCCCGCCAATATTTTAACATCAATTAGCAGGTCCACATACATGTTTGGGGTGGGTGGGGATGGAATAGGGGGAGGTTTCACCTAAGGTGGATCGTAGTAAAGTCCCCCAACAGGAAATGGCAAAGCATTTTATTTTTGAGATTGAATCTTTTTAAGTAATTCCATTTTTTGTGAATGGTTGACATAATTAGGTTTGTAGATGTTTTGAATTTTATATAAAACTCGATTAAGTTACTATTCAGCCAGTCATTAATTATAATTAAATGTATTATTTTGCTACGATTCTTAGTACGATCCATCCGGCTTATACGCTTGTATTTACACTAATAAGGTAAGAATGAGTAAGGTACAATTTAGAGGAATGTTCCCGCATTTTAATGGAGAGAAAGTGATAAACCATTTTATTTTTAAAAAAACTCAGTGCGGCAGGCCGGGATTTGACTCCCGATATCTTTGTCATCCGTTATACCAGACTAGATGAACTTAACAGATAGTCCACGTTTACACTGATGCGGGTTACTTTAATAATAATAATAATAATAATAATAATAATAATTTTTATTGTGAGTGTTGAATCCCCAGCCGCTCCTAGTTCCAGCCCTGGCAATTAGGTTATGTTGCAGATTGAAGACGAAACACGCTATAATAATAAATAATAATATTACATCCAAAGTAGGAGCAGGCGAAGTTTTTCCTCCTCCGAGCTGTGTGTGATTGATGTTCGAGATTAACATTACGTGGCGTATGACTGCAGGACGTAACTACCAGATGTTGGCCGAGAAACTCGCCACTGGTTTAGAGGGGGGGGGGGG
>CABFWB010006352.1:20664-34257 GCA_902151455.1 Timema bartmani
GGGGGGGGGGGGAGAGAGATAAATCAGAGGGAAGAAACAGAAGAGAGAATTGATACTAGCTATACTTGGGTTAGAAAGAGAATGGATAAGAAGAAGATTGTAGTATGAGCGATAATGAATTTAGGAATAAAGTAAAGATAGAAGATGTGAGAGAATTAGGAGAGGGGAAAGAAAGAATGAACGATACAGAGTGAAAGCGGCAGGGATAAAAGGAAAAATGAAAGTAAAAATAATCCAAGATAAGCAATAAAATTGAATAAGGAAAAAATATTAGAAATGTTAGAAAAAAATTAAATTATTAAGAAATTAAAAGTGAGGATAAATATTAATATTGAATAAATGAATGTATATGATTATATAATGAAATAAGTGAAAGAGAAAAGAATGTAAAACTTTAGAGGAGATTCATTTGAAGGAATTTAGAGGTTGTAGAGAAGAGAATAATGAGAAACATAGAAAGCAAAAGGGAAAGAGAATGGGAGATGACGAAATAGAAATAATCTATGAAAATAAGAAAGAAAATGATTTAAAAATAAAAGGAATAGAAAGGAAAAGGAAAAAATAAAGAGATTGAAGAAAATATACATAAATATGGAGAGATGCGTAGAAAGAGAAATATTGAAAGCAGAGAGTATGAAAGAGTGCGAAAGAAGATAGGCTATAAGTAGGGACACCGAAATATCGCGGGTCGTGTTTTTACGAACTTTTACTCAGCACTTTAAAATTAACTTCAAACCATTTTTAAATTCCATTGTAGCATTTGAATGTATTCTACATACGTGAAACAAAACGAAATTGAATCTTTTTCAAGAAAATGATTACTTGGAAATAGGTCATGTATGTCGATTTTAATGAAAATTAACAATATCCATACTATACACATATCTAATTGGTGGCATAAGGCATTGTTCTTTGCCTGAAATTACCATAAATAAATGGTACCGTGGTACCATAAATAAGTGGTACGATGGTACCATAAATAAATGGTACGGTGGTACCTTAAAATAGAGACATTTTACAAATAGCTCTTAAGATTTGTGAAATTTAATAATATGCATTGTTGCAGAAATACTCCACCAAAGAGAATAAATTAGATAATGCATACAGTTAGAGAAACATTAAGAAAAGAGGAACATCTCTGTACACCAAGGAGCATGACAGTCAATTTAACAATTTCAAATATCTTAAAAATATTCTTATTTATTAGCTTATAGATTAAAAACCATTGATTTCATAAAAATATATTTCTAATAAATGATTTTTACTTTTAATGATACAACATTACAATGTTAAGTTATTTTGTATAGCAAATACTTGTGTAATATGCTCAAAATTGAAATTTCCGCTAATATAGACTACTCTGAAAGTGTTTTCATTTAAAAATGAGAGTTGCCATTGTATTTATATTGCTAAACGGGGACGTTGTACAAAGTTTGATACAAATCAATACAGTAGATTTTGAGAAAATTGATTTTTTCTCTTATTATCCTTCAGTAAACTACCCTTAGTTTTAGGGTTATATATCTAATCTAATTCCAAAAACTCCTCGGGGGAATCTTATGAAAACCATAAATACTCAATTTTAGCCCAATATGTAAAATGGTTTCGGCTCTATGCCAAGATAAAGTCAGACGGCTCGCAAAAAACACTTTTTCAGTTTATGGTGCTTATGAAAATATGTCGACATTTATTAAAATCTTGATTTCGATAAAAAAATTACGATCACAATACTTCTCTATCCGAGATCTAGAGAAGATAAAATTAGTACCAACTGCACTATTATAATTACATTAATGATATTCCTGTAGCAAATCAAAGTTTCCAGTCCAGAAAATATATGTCGCTCTACCAAAGACTATTGGTAAAGTAGAAGTAAGATATGTGTTTGATCTGGTTACTATGATAATATTATACAAATATTTCAAATTTTAAGAATTTGAAATTTAGTCGTAAGTTTTCTTTTCATTAAAATATACCACTTAAGTTTGAGTAGATATTTATCACCATTTTTAGCCGAAATATATTGTTTATTTATCGACTTTTAATATCAAAAACCAACTTTTTATTTAACGAAATACTATCATTTTACTTACCGCAACTCAGGGGTATTTTTCTATATAAGATATGATCCTTGAAAGGTTAAAATAAAAATGTATTTTTCCTTCTGCTAAAGTTCTTACCGTCGTCTTCAGTCAAAATCTCGTTGATCGAATTTTCCATCCGGTTTATCCTAAGGGTTGTTGTATTGGGCGTATAAGGGGTTGAAGGGGTGCCAGTAGGGGGTGTTGTATGCTAGACTGTTCGCGCCTGGACGAATACCGCTAATGGATTAGTTGGGTTTGAGCGCTAAAGGAGGGGTGGAGGGGAGATCTTTTTTTAGAAGAGTTAGGATTCCACAGTTGGATGATTCCTCCCCCACCACCCTCCTTTTCCATGCTGTATTTTTCTTCGATTCCATCCCCACAAACCCTGTTCCATCAGTTATTTTTATAGCTCGTTCTTTTTAAGCCTCAACAATTTTCCTCCTTCTTTTATTAATTCTTTTACGAAAACTTTACCCATCCTTCCAACACCCCATTTTGAAAAAAAAAAAAAATCTTAAAGCAACCATCTTAACTTTTTGTTATGATTGATGAAATTAACATTTCACCTGAAACTTGGTGTGTTTTAATCTAGAGTTCATTATTTTGGGCAAAGTTTCACCTCTCTTTAAAAAAAAAAATCAATTTCCCATCCATCAATTGATGTAAAATCTCGTTTTAAAAATATGAGAGGCTTGTGGTCACATCTACAGACTATATTGCTGGTGACAGAGCCGGGTGTATAAGGAGGTTTATTTAAAATGCTTTCTCCCTCTCCGTCTAAGCACATGCAAGTACATTTCCTCTACATTCTACCTTTCTCTACACTACCTTATTCATACCTCACTCATATCAATTCTGTATAAATAGGCTGATGTGCGTTTCTTAAAGGAACAGGTCAAGACCGTATTATTTGAGACTTCACACACTCACGTAGATAGTCGGTTGCGGCCAGACAAGATATTTATAATATTAGTCTACTAGTATTTAAGCTTGTCTTCACCAGGAAGCTTGTACTCATTTGAAATAATAAAATATCCTCATTATTCATTTAAGATGTCCTATAAAATTATTAAATGAAATAAGAATAATATAGAGATATATGGAATAAATGAACATAATGGTTTACCAAAGAGCATCATGGTTCACAAAGCTATGCCTCCAGAAGTGGTTTGTTTTAATTATGTCGCTCCTCTATAGGTGATAGTTTATCCTTAAATAGCTAACTATGCAATAGCCGGTGCACAAAAATTGTGGAACAATTAATACGGGTGCACACAAATTGCGGTACAGCTCATCCGAGCTTGGTAATACCCTTACACGAACTGCGGGGTAAAAATTAAATTCATAATGTCTTTGTTCAAAATGGAACATGGAGGTTAGGTTAGGTTAGGTTAGGTTAGGTTAGGTTAGGTTAGGTTAGGTTAAATTAGATTATACTAGGCTATGTTAGGTTAGTTATTAGGAGTTGAATGGGATTACAGGTTGTTCCACAATTCGTGTGGACCGGCTGACAGGTATAATTTATTCCACAATTTGAGTGGGCCCTAATTGAATTTCTGCTGACAGGTATACATTTTTACGCAATTCGAGTGCTCCCCCAATAACAGCGCAATGAACTCATTTTAAGATAATCTTTACGTTTTGTGTTTTTTTATTTATAGCTTTTTTCTTCTGCCTCTACAAAATAATAACTCTCTACCAAATCAAATATTTTTGTTTGTATTAGTTTAGCAATTTTGAGTACCTCCACTTTTAATCCATTTTACATACCCCTATTTTTTTATTTCCAAACCTTTCAACTTTTATGTCAGCTTGAGTGATTATTTTACCGATTTGCCAAATTTAAATTTTCTTCCGCACTGAAAGGTATATTTTGTAATAGTTTTGGAGAAAATTCAAGATACTGCCCCTCCCCAAAACCATTTTGGTTTCCACATTCCTATTTTGAAATGTTAAGACTTATTTAGCTACATAATAGGATTATTTTACGTACCTGCCTAATTTAAATATTTAACCACACCGAAAATAGTGTTCTACATTAGTTGTCTCAATTTCGAGCTTTTACATTTCCCATTTTTCAATTTTTCAATTTCATCTATTCAGAGAGCATTCGTTTATCCAGGGAAGAATATTTAATTACATCCCAAATTTCAATTATATTTCACAACGATAAGTTTTTTTCTATTGGCCTGGAACATTATAGTATCTCATTTCTCGGTAACTATTTTGAAATTTCAAATTTTTACTATTGTTTTATTTTTTATTATTGGGGCAGTCATTCTAGCGGTTTTCAAGTTTTTTAATTTTCTACCACACTGATAAATATTGTTTATTAGTTTTTGAAATTATTAGTGCTCCTTACACCAAGATCTTAATTTCAAAATAAAAAAGCCTCACATAGGTAATTTTCTAGTTTTTTTTTGCAAAATGTATATTTAACACCCTGCTGAAAAGGTTTTTTCTATAATTTTGGAAATTTCTCCTCAAACCCTGTTTCACTACCTCCTCACCCACCCACCCTCCCATTTTGTAATATAAAATTTTAAAATTTTTGGGCTTTTGGTGATGTTTCTTTACCATGTCTCCAAATTTCAATTTTTTATCTCACTGATAAATGGTTGATAATTTTAATTTTGAAAATTACCAGCTCTGACCCTTTCTCGTACCCCCATTTAGAATTTTAAATATTCACTTTCTTTTGGTTATTTGGATTTGGCAGTCTATACTTAATAACATATTTCGATTTTCTACTGAACCTACCACAATTATTTTTTTTAGTTTTGGAAATTTTGAGGGGAACTTCTTTCCATTTTAGAATACTTTATTTATAAATTTAAGAATGTTCAGACCTACATGCTACATTATGGTTTATGGTGTTCCTTATACCTGCCCGGTAATAAAAACTTCCTACCACAGAGATAAATAGTTTATTCTGTTAAATTTTGCCATTTAGCACCCACCTTTCCTCATCCCCACTTATAAAGATAAAATATTTGTCACTAATTTTGTTCTTTGGTGTGTTCCCTTTAAATTTCTGGCAAATTTAATGTTCTAACTCCTCTAACGGTTTTTTACTTATTATATTCCTCCCCTTCCCTCCCGTATCTTCTATTTGGGTACCAGTTTAGAGTAAGTTGATTAGAATTTAAAAAAAAACAATGATAGAATCTTATTTATCGGCTTTGAGAACCCCCAGATATATATTTTCTTGAAAGTTAAACGGGAAATAACAATTTCTTACATTTTTAATACCAATCAGGTATTTATTTAGGGTAAGCTGACTGAAATAAAAAAAAAACCAACAGGGTTGTGCTTAGCAGTGCAAGACACCCCTGGAAATCAAATCTCAGCGTAATCGGACAGACTTGATTTTCTTATCCCATAAGGTAAGTAAGGTAAATTTTTGGGTCCACAGATTCAGCCCCTTTTCGAATTATTCAGGTTTAGGATTTATCACGTCATTCTTTGATTTCCAGAAAACAACATGCCTAATTTCAACCTTCTAGCTCATCGGAAAGTATGAAAAAAATCCTCTGGAAGAAATAACAGAAAGAGACAGCGTGGATTTTGTATTATAGATGATAATTTACGGTTATTCAATAGCATATCATCAATTATCATACAAGGTCTTGAAAATATTCTATGTTTTAATCTTAAGTAAATGTGGGCCTAGTATCAGTTTACATTTCAAAAGAGGCAGTGGTGTAATATTACCCCTTTTAGAACCCTATACTTAGCTACGTGTCTGATATGCGTGTTGCATTATGATAAACCCAGCGTTCTACAGCCCAATTTTAAAAATAAGAGCCTTTTAGAAAATACAAGCCTATTTTTTGCGGCCAAAATTGAAATCGTTTTACTATTTGATCAATATTATTTATATATATATTGATAATTTAATATAAAACGTGATAGTTGCAGATCACATGACTTGTGAAAGTGGATTAGTATTTTGTTTAAGCTGTCAGGTCTTCTTATGAGAATTGGCATTTACATACCTTCATTGCGCATGCGCAATACGTAATAACTTCACGAATAATTGTTTATTCTTCGGTCACAAACACAGGTATCAAAGTGACTTGTTCCTAACTCACGTAAGTCTTCCTTCCCACCCTCTTATTTCTTTTAGCGCCGACAGTCAGCGCCCTCCCACTTCCCTTCACCCTCCACCATGGCACATTGTCCCGCATTTAACTACAGCGAAGATGTAAGTCTTCTTGATTAATTTCCCCGTCTGCATCAAAAGTTTCTCTTCTCTTACCTCGCAGTTTCCTGTCATTCAATGAGACAAACAATAGTACCGCCCCCTCGCCCACCTCCCAACACATAATAACCTTCCTGCCTCTTTGCCACCGACTAACTAAAATGTGGTTGAAACTTGTAGGCCACGTGGCAAAAGTTATAGTGCAATAATTTGTTTTGATTTCCGTGCACCTTGTCTCAATACTAGTTCAAGCCATCCACATATTTACACACCAAAAAAATGGGGTGTGGCTGTGTCATGGACACGGCCGTGTGTTGTACGTGAATACGTTTATGTAACGGGTTATATTTTTAAAATAAAATATTTTTATTTATGTATACTATATATATATATACACACAATCGATAGATTTTGACGACAGCTGACGATTAAAACTTAAACGAACATCGTATCTTCTCAGAGTCAAAAGTTATACTAATTGCAAATCTCGATACGCAGCAAAATAACCTCAAAATGGCGGCGCTTCCCCCTCCACCACGCGCGATGCGTCACTGTTCTCGCTTATCGTAATGAATTCCTTGATCCTTTAGCTATCCAGTGGTATAATTTAATTTTGGATGTAGAGGAAAGATTCGAAACTACAACACCAAACTGTATCCCCCGATTTTGTTATCATTAGGTTTTATGGATTGCCCCCGTATGGTAGCAAATTTAAAGACGTATTCACGTCAAAAAAGTATGGATGAGGAAGGAATAATTTAAAGGATATGTACCCGAATTCGTAAAACACACCACAGTACACCCGTCTGAGATTCGAACCCAAATCTCCCCGTCATCGGCATACTAGACGAGATTGGTATCTTTGCTCTTGTGTCCATCGTTGCGGATTATTACAATGTTGTCTTGATAATTTACAACCACCCTCGCCGATGGATACGTGGAATGTTTCATTATCGTAGAGTCTAATTTGCCGGTGAAGGGGGGAGTCGGGGTTCAAATACCGACCGAGAGTCCTTAGACTGTTTTATCCTAGATGGCTTTCCAATCTTCCTCCACGCAAATGAGGACACACGTCCTCTAACATCTTACCTCTCACGTTAACTATCCCATCAGTGTAAATATGCGGATAGCCGTGAAGGTTGATAGGAGGTGAAACACGGGGAAAATGCTTGCGTCTAGAGAGCTGTGTTTTCCTAGTGTAATCTTTGAACATTGCATAATAATAATAATAATAATAATAATAATAATAATAATAATAATAATAATAATAATATGGCACCATTTTGGTTCAAAGAGTTTGTCAGGGTTCCTTGCTCTTGCCACTTCTATCCCCAAGGAAAAATCGAAGAAACACCGACCTAAACAGGATTAAAACCAACAATTTCTGCAGAGATAACTATGCAAATCATTAAGGCTCGCACCTAACTCTTTTGATTTTAACTTTAACGTTAACAGTGTATTTATGTTTTACGGGAAAATTGCTGTGGTTTCTGAACTTTTCTATTCATAGTTCTAAACTAATTAATATTATTGGAAATCTTTCACTATATTTTCATGGTTATATCAACCATTTTGGCGTTTTTATTGAAGTTAATTTATCTGCCAAAGTTCTAAAACTTCAATAAACGTGTGGATTTGTTTTGTGTAACAAAGCAAATGTTGTGGAAGGTCCTTAACAATGTTTCTTTTAGCACTATAAAGTGTTAATTTAAGAAATAAAAGTGTTTTTTCCTACAAAAAAGATATATAAAAAATAATATAAACGTAGTAGACGCAGCACAATGACTTGGTGATTTAGTCCACATCCTGAGATAGAAAGTAGTTCACGCTTGTGCAGATGTAGTAATAACTTATTCACACTAAATTATAAGCTAAACAAAAATGCTTGCCCCCAGAACGTTAATGTATTACTTAGCGTAAGGGAAAAAAGCCAAGGGTGTAAGGGTTAGGATGTAATAGATTCCAAGCATTACGAAAACCTTGTTATATATATTATATTTATTTTTTTTGCCCTTCATAATACCCGTCCAGGCTATCTATATTTTATCACAATAATGATGGTGGCTATGAGGAAGATTTTTTTTTAATTAACTTGCACGGGCGGGGAAAAAGTGTGGGAAACTATTTAGGCAATACCACTCTTAGTACACCTAGTCAATATTCGAACTCCAGCCTTCCAGTCACTATCAAACCAGATCAGACGAACTTGACGTTTAGTTCACACATCGCGCACACCGATTTATGAAAATTATTTTTTAGTTCTTTGCGTTTTGGAACAAGATTTTGCGTGAGCAAAACCACACCATAGCTTACTCGAATCGTGAATAAACAATTAAATATATTATTTATACACCTTTCTCACTCCGTTGCTAATATATTTTGTGTAAAACAAAGTAGAGTCCCTCCCCAAAATCCCTCCCAATATCCTAGAATCTTGAGGTGTTTTAATTTCAATCAAAAACATGTTGACGCATTAATAACTAGGCGGGCGTTTATTTCACAGGGATAATGCACGCTTCTGTCAGTGCCTACGTGACGCATTAGTTGAGGTCTTTGACTCTAGAGGCGTGACAGTCAGTAAGTGATGAGTTAGGTGGTTGGAAGAACAAATGTGTCTTAGCAACATTTATCCTATATCTCACCGTACTCCAAAAAACAACAACGTGCCTTGAACATATTTAACACAGGGTACGCGACCCACTTCGGTGGCCGCATGGTTTAAGGCACTACTCTCGAAATAGATTGGACTGCCAATGACGGGGAGATCGTGCTTTCGATCCCAGTCAGGTGTACTGCGAGTGGTTTGTCCCTAAAGGCTTTCCCAATCTCTCTTCATGCAAATATGGGTACACTTTCTCTAAATTCTACCCTCATTATTCCTAACCCGTTATGGTAATTAGTACATAGGCGTATAACCTGAATAGATAGTAAGACACTATGCTAAAAAAAAAGGGCAAAATTTAAAAATCTAATTTAATTTTTTTAATTTTTTTTCAAAAGAGGTCTAGCGGTCGTTTGGAATAAATAGATAGAGGAGGGCTTTAATTGTGTTATTTTCATTATTATTTTCCAACCTCGCAGCTCTACTAGTCTTTATCTCTTTGATTAAATATTGTATAAAGCGTTATGTTTAACGTAAAAACAGACAAAGTTTCTGCTTTTTTTTTTTTTAATATTCCTAACCATCCAATTTTAATTACACTAATGGGGTCGGGTTAAGGAAAGAAAAATTCCGACATAATGTACCGTGGTTGGGCGATTCTACGAAGAAAGGTCAAGTGGATGGGCTACATTATGAGAAGAAATGGCTTATTGAGTGATGTCAAAGAAGGAAAAGTGGAGGGGAGAAGGGGACCAAATAGACAACGAATGCAACTCATGGATGGACTCTAACAAGAAAAGAAGAAGTTTTAAGATTTAAAAAATGAATCTGCTGATTGTAAATGCTGAAGAACTCAGTTTGGACAAAGCAACGGACCTGTAGAAAAAGAGGGCACATAGTAATAATAATAATATCACCATTTGCGTAAAGGAAGAGTGGAAAACCTTATAAATACTAACCTCCCTCAGTATATCCGTCTGTGATTCGAGCCCCGACCACCCCGTCACCGGAAAACCAGACTAAATGCTGTTGGCATTTAGTCCACGTGCCACCGATGCGGGTGTCTGACTTAATAATCTGACTTAATAGTTTGACTTAATTATCTTTCTGATAATACATCCTGGAATTATCATAGTTAAAATAATAAAACCGAAACTAGAACATAAAACATCCTGAGATTATTGGCAAGTGACTTTTTGAGTATTTAGAAACTTTTCTTTTTTCACTGTTCGAACACAATCAGTTTCACCTGTAAATTTTTTTTTAAAGTAGAAATTGGTCTCATTCTTTTTGAGATGAGACCAACTTTTACTTCAAGGGGGTGTAGAAAAAAAATGTTAGTTTCAAGAAAAAGTTTTGTTCTCGTCCGAACAAGGGTTGTAAATTAGTCCGGGAGCCCAAATTAACCTATCACGGAGATAAAGGGTATGGGTGTCTGTCTGTCTGTCTGTTCGCTATCTTTTCAAGAGGGTAAGGAGGGTAAATGGCCGAATATATACTATACCGTTTAAGTCGTGCCATTTCAGTTTAGCGGAATAACACCATAACTTCCCAATCTACCGGGATCTTGACTAACTTAAAGTCTACGTAACGTATTGAAACTTAATGTGTGAGCAAGATTCACATGACGTAACAACTCGAGCAAAACCTATTTAATGAATTTGGACTGTTTGAAAACAAATTGTTCATTGTTATGAAGCAAGTAATTAAGAGAGTATTGTTTAAGCTTTAGGTACTATAATTGAATTATGAAATTACAAAATAAAGTGTAGTAAAATTCTACTACGTTTTGGTGTTTGCGAGATCTACAAACGAACTATACCGAAGAAGGTGTCAGCGTACCATAAACAAATGGGGTAATAAATAGCCGTGTTGACGCTTCTCGCAATACGGTAGACTCACAAGAACACGTGGTACACTAAATGTAACGTTGTGTGACCTGAAAACTATCCCATGAACAACAATTACGTTAAGTGAAGGTCATGTTAACACTGAGTGTATCGTGAAATAAATAGTACGATACACCACACACACTTTCTCTCTTTAATTTTAAAATATAGACATTTACTAAGAGCTCATCAAATTTACTAAAATAAATAAAATACACTGATACAGAAGCACTCCACCAAAAAGAGTAAATGTAATAATACACATTGTTACATAAACATAGAGAAAAGAGTATAACAATCATTTTCATATTTCTAATCATCCCATAAATATATATATATATAGTATGTTTTCTTAATCTATATCTCAGAAACTATTGGTTTTATAAAAATATATTCCAGATTAAAATATTTTTAATTTTAACAATACTAAAACTTTACAAAGATAAGTTATTTTATGTCTCAAATAGTTGTGCAGCTATATCATAAAAATTGGAAAGTAATGCTTATGTAAAGGGCCCTTAAACTAATTTTCATAGGTAAATTAGAACTGCCATTTGGTTTGTACTGTTTAAAAAATGCCTGGATACAAAATTGAATAAAAATAGTTTCAGAGGATTTTGAGAAAATCGATTTTATCTCTTTTTGCCCTTCAGTAAACTACTATTAATTTTAGGTTTAGATATCTAATTCCAAAAATCCCCTAGGGGGAACTTTATGAAAGCCGATCGGTAAAATGGTTTCGGCTCTAGTCCGAGATACAGAAAGACATACAGACGGACAGACAGATACACGGCATCGCAAAAACAACTTTTCTGGTTCCAGGGGTTCATGAAACGTCGACATTTATGAAAATCTCGAATTCGAATTTTTCGGACGATCAAAATACTTTTCTTTTCGAGGGGTCGAGAGAAAGTAGAACACGAGAATAACGTTCACGTCACGTTACTTGAACGCTAAGTTGGTCGTGATTCAGACATAAGTTGTAGTTTCATACAAATATTTACTACCCACAACTAGAGTTGTTTGCAACTCTTACAATGACACAAAATACCAATGAACTTGTTTTAGATCTTGTCTTACTACCCGTCCGAACCATCCGAATGTTTACACTAGTGGAATGAGGTTAATTTAAGTAAAATTTAGAGTGAGTGAATCCGTACTGTGCGTGGAGACATAGTGGGGAGATCATTTTGGAAAAACAACACTTAGTACACCTAGCCGGGATTCGAAGACCGACCTCTCCGTCATCGACAAATTAGACTATATGAGCCTAACATTTAATTAGTGTTAATATTCGTGCGGGTCTCTACCCTACTAAAGGGTAAAAATATGAATAGTCCGAATAGTTCATTAAACGTGGAGAGCATGAAAATGGTCGGAAATGTACTATCTATTTACCTTTAGTTTAAATTAAGCTCGGAGAAATGAAAACATAGATGGAAATATAATAATATGCATTTGCTAAGGGATATCAAAAGGTACTTTGTAATATATTTTGTACTTTTTACCGTGTATAATAATTCAATTTCTAGCAGCAAATAAAAGTTAATTTTCAACTGCGAACTGACTGATAATATGTTTTTGTCCGAAGAGCAAACTCTGCTGATAGCTTGTTCGAACAAAGTTTTCTTGATGGGTACTAACTTTTGTAATTGACTCTTCACTTGTTTTGCAGGAACAATCAGGAAGTTCCATGCTGGCAAGTAAAGTAAGTCTGGCACTGGTGATCACACGGTCTATAGCGTCCGACTTGCAGTAAATTAGATTGCCGTTTAAGGGTTGTCGATGTTTGAATCCCAACCGAGTTCACTAATGCACCGATTTTCCGAATTTGATTTTCCCATCTTCTCACCACTCTAATATGGCAATTTATCTAAAAATACCTTTCTCATTCCTACCCCTAAAATTCGGACGTTAGTACCAATGTATTATGAGTAATAGTTAAAGAAAACATTTTCAAAATGGGAAAAACATTTTTCTTTCTCTCAACCCCCCGATGAGAAAAGTATTTTGATTATCAGAAAAAATCAAACTCAAGATTTAGATAGGTGTCGACGTTTCGGACCCTGAAACCGAAAAAGTTGTTTTTGCGATGCCATCTGTCTGTATTTCAGACTATAGCCGAGACCATTTTACCTTTCGAGTTAAAACTTAGTATCTAGGATTTTCATAAGGTCCCCCCTAAAGGTTTTTGGAATTAGATATCTAACTCTAAAATTAAGGCTAGTTTACTGAAAGGCAAAAAGATATCAAATCGATTTTTATTAAAATACGCTAAAACAATTTTTATTACATTTTAATAAAATAAAATAATATGAGTCTACGTTTGTTGTTTGGATGGGAAAATTTCCCTGAGATATAGCTGTGTAATGGTGTGTGTGTAATTAGATCTGACGAAGAATTAGAAGCAACTCTCCAATTTGAACTTGAAGCTTGGCCACAAGTTCTCTGCAAAGATTGCTCTATGAGAAAAGGATCCAGGAAGGCAACACTGATTCCTATGCTAGAGAGCTACTGACGACCAGCAAGTTGTTTGTCGGATAGCGTCCGCACTTACTTATAGTATAGTAGTGATGGAGGGCACTTGTTGCATTAGTGTATGTGGCAACGACATGAACAATATACGGAAATAGTGAAACGTTTCTGGTTATGGTTGTACCAAACATTTACAACTCATAGAAGAAAGCGAGATTAACGAGGACAATCTAGGGCCAGACAAACACTTTTGATTAAAATTATTATTATTATTATTATTAGCACCGCGTCTTACTACCCGTTCGGGTTATACGCACTCACGCTAATGTGCAATGGTAG